>JBBPRT010000436.1:0-11676 GCA_038093175.1 Boletus hoseneyae
AGTACATACGCGGGTATACGTTCACCGCACCCGCACACTCTCAGTGGGCTTGGCGCGACAGGTGGCGCGGACGACGCGGACTGGGGGTATGTGAACGCGACGGTCAAGGCGAGCGCGCGTGGCGTCGTCGTCTCTGTCGTTGGTATCACCACGGGGTATGGATTTGCTCGGTGCACGAGCCTGAGGGCGTCCTGTTTGGTGATGTCGGCATGCCGGGCTTGACACGGCGGACAAAGGACGTGGTCTGTTTCGAACCGGTAGTGCGATGGAACTCGGAGCGTGGCATGACAAACGGTGCAGACGGCCGCGACGGTGGTGAGTTGACAGTGAGGGTTCCGATTGACCTGCCCATCGTGTCAGTCGTCGGTGCAGTCTCGAAACGTAATATATTGGACTCACCGTCGTAGTACTCGTAGATGGCGATCCTTGGCACGATCTGCAAATGTTGCCCGGCTCTATTGCACGACCGCATCGAGCGCACGTACCAGCGGCGATATTGACGTCTCGGGATGACTGGAAGACGCTCGAGTCCACCGTGACGTCCATCGTGAACGCTTAAAAAAAAGCCGGTTTGAGCCACTAGCAAAAATTGGATAAAGTGTTACAGACTAGAGCTAGTACTAATCAAGCACCATCCCTCTTCGACTTGTCGTAGCACTCTAGCGTCACGCTCGCAAGAAACCCAGGTATGCACTGCTCCTCCTCCACCCAGTAGTGCATCAGCTGCGGGAGATCCTGCGGCCCTCCTTCACCCTGGGCGACCAGTTGCATTCGCGCGCCATCACCATCCGCACTCACTTTGCTCAGTGGTTGGAAGACAAACGACGCAGAGAGATCATACATCGACGTCACTCTCACTTGTCCGTTTGGGTAGAATGCCAGCTTGAGTCCCAGGATCGACGCGATCGCTTCTCGAAACTCGGCACTCTTGGCCGCAAAGACCTGCAGATCGGGTGTTTGAATGACCGGGAATGAAACGCAAGAAATCCACGTACCTGCTGGAGTCGGAGCAACCGCTTCTCCTTTTGTTTCACGACTTCTTCCAGCTCCTCCTTTTCTTTCTGAACCACCTCCCAGCTCTCACGTGGAACGAGCTCTTCCCCGCGTGACGTACCTGCCTGCGCATCAACCACACCACTGCTCTCGAGATCCCTCAATCGTTTGATCAGTGCTTCGTTCTCACTCTTCAGACGATCCAGGACCGACTGTCGCAGGTCACTCCATTGTTGCGCCGGGTTGTCACGCAGGCAAACCACACGCATCCCTGGTGGTACGTGGTTCCCTGCCCCAATCTTCCCTCGCAGCTCAAAGAGCGTCTGTTCCAGCTCTTCAACCTTGTCTTCGTGTACTTTAACCGCCTTGCGTGCTTCATCGAGAGCTAAACGACTGGAGATCAGCATGAGCCGAGTGATTGTGAGAACGAACGAGGGTACATTTGGTAGCCTCTTCAGCAGCACTCTTGTGGTGCTCCATCTGCTGTCTCAGCTCTTTCCGGGAAACCCTAGCACCACCTGCATCGTCCTCGCCGTCTATAGCGTCCAGCGATTTTTGTAGCTGGGAATTGGCAGATTTGTGCTCCGACAGGGATCGTTCGAGGTGTTGTACCCGCTGCAACAGACCATCGTCTGAACTGGATGCATCCCGAGTAGCCTGGTCCTCGGCAGTAAAACTTGCCTGCAAAACGGTCAACAATGGTCCGGCAACCCAACTACTGGTATGTACCACAAGAGCTTGCAGGAATCCAACTTCTCGTTCAGCCAATTGTGCGCGTTGTTCGCGTCGTGCTATCTTGTCTTTTAGCCGTTGTACATCTCCCTGTAACGTCCCTATCGTCTCCTGGGCTTCCAAGAGAGATTCATTCACACGTGCGAGCTCTGCTTCCCGACTTTTAAGCACAGCTGTGTTGGCACCATGTTCCTCGAGTAGTCGCGCATGCGTCAGCCTGAGTTCGGAGAGATTTTGGACAACGGATAGAGAAGGATTGGAAGGTGTGCCAGCCTCATTAGGCTTGTTTGCCCTGTGTAACGTTGTATCGGGAAACAATTCTCGACGAAATGCACGACGCACCACTCCTGTCGTTCTCGTCTTGCTACTTCTACTTGAGCCTCCAACGAAACGACCTTTTCTCGCAGCTCATCCACGACCGAGATTTTCCTCTCCAATGCCCGTTTCTCCTCGCGTAGAACCTCGAGATTTGCGTGCCTGTCCTTGTATCTGCCCAGCTCCGCATTTAATTTTGCGTTCGTCGCCTCCAATGACCGAAGATACGAGGCTTGACGGTGGAGTTCGTCGCGGATAACACCCCAGTTCTCGTCCTCGTTGCGTCTTTGGAGCGTCGGGTCAGAAGCAACCTCTGCCTCGTCCAATTTCTGCTGCAGAACCTGAATTGTGGCATCTCGTTCCTCGGCAATCGCTCTGTATTCCACGAGTTCCTGCTCAAGTTCTGCATTTTTCCGCATCAAGGTCGACGATTCGGTGTGTTGTGCAGCAGCGAACTGGGTGTGTGTCTGCTGCAGTGCGGAATATGCCTCTTCGAGTTCGATATGCTCACTCCGAAGAGTGGCGATGGCATCGCGCAGAGACCTCAGATCCGCGTCCGCCTTTTTCTAAGACACGGCATGCGGATAGGCGAGTAAACCGAAACGTGGGCTTGCACGAGTCCGACACGCACGCACCTTGTCCTCTGCGTTCGCCTCGTGCTCCTTTTCTTTTTCTTCGCGCTCCGACTTTTCACGCTCGGCCAGGAAACGCCTGTCACCCTCGAGCTGCTCGATGTACACTTCCTTTTGGCGGAGTTTGTTCTCCAGCTCGGTCTTGGCGGCCTGTGCGGAGAGGAGCTTGCGCTCGAGCGATGCATGGGCCATGTGTGAGGAGAACGCCTGCGAGCGTTGCTGGCGCTTTGCGGTCGAATGTTGTGGGTCTGCTCGTTGTGTGAGTCGGCACGACATGTCGAGAAAGACGAGTACTTGCCACGCTCTAGCTCGGCCATGAGCGAGTCGCGCTTCGTACGCGCAGATGAAAGCGATCCCGCTGTGAGCAGGGACCTCGACGCCGCGCGCGACGACGACGGCGCGTTTGTGTTCATTGTGGACAAGACACAACCAATGAGTACCCGAAATGGAAACTGTGGACAGGTCAAAACCGGTTGCCAGACGCCCGTGTTGTGTTACACCCATCACCATGTCGGACGGCAGCGACTACGAAGACGGCGAGTTTGTCGACGAATGCGACGAACCGAGTGGAAAGCGCACGAAAGCCAGCGGGTACCAGCTCACAAACGTCTTGAAGCTGCCCAGGGCCACCACGTACTCTACCCAGGCGCTATACGGTGGGACGACACACATATTGTTTTTCTCATCGCTCACTCGATCCACAGACCAGGTTCACGCCGGAGACATCGACCTCGAACCCGAGTACCAACGCGGTGCGTCCCGCCACTGCCTAAGGTTGCACCGAATAACCGACTCAGTTCAATAGACGTTGTGTGGCCGGAATCGAAGCAAATTGGCCTCATTGAATCTATCTTTCGCAACTTTTACGTACCGCCCATCATATTCGGTATGCAAGCCTCTCGGACTTACTCTCCGTTCTGACCATGATTGTCAGTGGCGCACCAGCACGAGGACGGCTCGGAAACGAAAACGTGCATAGACGGGAAACAGAGACTGACTTCCATTCATCGGTGTGTGCTCCTCTCATTCCCAGTTTGGTATGGCGCTGATCCGAGCCCAGGTTCATGGACGGATTGGTTCGTCTCTTTCTTCTTTCTATCCATTATTTTATCTCACTCACGTCGGTTCATCTAGATACCTCGTAAGTTGTCCGTGTTACTTTATTTCATGCTCCTTATTTCCGCTGCTCGTTTCTAGACCGAGATCCGTACGTCCGGGGAAATACATATGGAAATACCTTGGTTGATGCTGCTTGATTCAGGAACTCTAATGCTAAATATTGGTATAAGATCAGTCCGACTCAAAATGGGAGAGGACAGCTGCTGCCTGAAAGGTATCGGCGGTTGTTTGTCACCAAGCAGATTGTCTGCGTCGAGTACCAAGATCTCCTTGACTCTGACGAGCGAGAAATCTTCCAGGTAAGAACTCGACTACCAATATCTTACTTTGCATCTAGCACTCACATGTCATCTCTTAGAGAGTGCAGCTCGGAATGGCACTCACCCCCGCAGGTATGTGCGACCTCACAGTATTGCACTTTGCTCAACCTGTATATCGTACATGTCAGAAAAACTACAGGTACTCAGTACCCCAATGTCTGCATTCGTGCGCAGGATACAATCAGAGTATTTCAATATAGGGAGCCCTATGGACTCTGAAAGCTTTGAATGGGATCGTTCTCGTGGTGGCGATTTTCGTTGTATCACTCAGGCACTCTACATCATTTCCAAATATCCCTCCGGCACTGCGATCGGTGCCATCTCCCAGCTGGAAAAATGGCTTCAGAATCCCAACACCAAGCCGTATGCCCGCAGTAATTCAAAAAAGAAGAAGGAAGATGATGGCCAGGACCTTTCGAAAGACAATGCGTTTCTGGATCGGATCCACGGGACCTTTAGCACCTTTTCGAACCTCGTCGGTGATACCGCTCTCCAACCCCTGTTCCTCAAACCCGAATGGCGCATCTCACCGATCGAATTTGTGATGATGTGTCTTTTGATCTCGGTCAAAAAGGACACGTTGACGTTGGAGGAATTGGCGACGAGAATCGGAGAGATGAGGGTACGGGTACGGGCGGAGCACTTGGATATTCGGATGAACGCTCGCGTGGCCAAGACCATGTTTGACTTTATCAAGGGAACCCCCGACTCCGCTCCGTGCCCTGAGCCTGCCACACCCGGTCTGAAAAGAAAGAGGGAGGAAGAGGAAGTTGTGATCCCACCCCGGAAGGAGAAAGATCGTCGAGAAGATGAAGGCGATTCGGCTCCCGTGCGATCCCAGGTTTCGACGTCGGCCGTCATCCCCCCGCCAAGACCTGACCGACTGTTGGCGGTGCGGGAGGCGAAGAAGGCGATCATTGCGCCGCCGCGCGCTACGCCGCCAAGACCCCCTACAACCCCCGCTGCGTTACGATGATTCCGAGATTGTGCATCTTTCTTCTTCAGCTTTTTTTTTTTGCACTTTGCCGACACTCATTTATACCACACTCTCGAGTATTGGCGTATGTATGATCTACACCTTCTTTTGTTTTTGCTTCGGCTCGTGTTCGGTTTTGAGTGACACCTTGTGTTGACCTCGCGATGTGTGACGTTGTGTATTGCTTGTCAAATAGAACTATGTAGTACTGGTGTGTTCAAGTCCCCGCCTGGTGCTTCCAAGCTAGCCATCGGGGATGTACTTACCACTATCTTATCAATTCGGTCGGAGCCGGCGGGGATTGAAAGTAGTCCTTAAATATGTCGCGGACTCGTGATCTCAAGCCCTTGGGCGCCGAATGACCAAGATCGGTAGTCCGGTGAAAGAACCCATCCATCGATGTGTTGCTAATGGACTGTGCTGCGACGATGATTTTGGCCCCCCGAGGGATCATCACCTAGCGAAGGTGAGTAATGAACAGAAGACGGGTAGAATCACCCACTGCAGACACCAGCAATGGAAAAAGTCATTCCTCCGCTCGACGAGGATGTGAAGAATCCAATGACCCAGATGGCGGAGATCGAGGTAGGCTCAGAGCACGGAGGAAGGACTGTGATGATCGTGACAAAACTTGACACGTCTAGCTCCACTCAAGGTTGAAACTCCGGGACGCGAGGAGTGGGGTTTGGTATATACTTTTGTTTTCTACTGAGATCTCCCCCGACCACCCAGTTCTCGATCAAACTCGGAGAAGAGTGTTCAACATCATCCGCACGTCCAGAACTGCCTCGGAAATCAGCCCAGTCAAATGGCCGAAAGCCGAGATGTGTCCTGGTCGAGATGTATCCGATCGCCTCGAGACTTGTTCGATCGACAAAAAGATCTCATGATCAAATGATCAAATGATGCACAAAAAAGTGCTTTCCATGTGCAGGGCAGCCAAGATAAACATGTCATTCATGATATTCATTCGATCCACATTACCACCGCGTGTCAGCGATGCATAGCCCGATCCTCACAGTACGTATCTGAAGTCCCGATTCTGTCGGTCCGTCAAATCCATGAATGCCTGTCAGAGGTCCCGTCAGCCGAGCTCAGCTCTGATTGGGGAAAAGAACTACCGTACCTTGTCCACCTTGACCTGCACACGCGTCCCGTCCTCCGATAGCTTCTCGATACAGAACGCCTCCTCTTCCTCGACCGGTTCAGCATCCCGCCGTGCGTTTTCCCGCACCAACAACCAGCGGATGATGAGCAACAAGATCGGGCATGTAAAGTGGCAAATGCCGATGACAATCCACGGGATACGGTTCCTGCGCGCGCGTGGGTGTAATTCGACACCATTGCCATCGCCAACGGGGACATAAACATACCTCGGCCTGTACTGCGATTTCCACATAAAAGAGCCCGCAATATTTCCGAGGCAGTACGCGCTCAGCATGATCGCGTTCGTCGTGACCTAGACACATCCATCATTCAAACAGTGACAAGAAAGAAAGGAGAGAAAAAAACGAACCCTCTTGGTGTGTCCCGCCGTCACGTTGGTCATCCACGACAACGACAAGATGAACGCTGCCGTACAGAGTTCCTGGACCCAGATCGAAAACAACAATCCGATCTGATTCGTCCACGGTAAAAACTCGATGAGTAGCACCCCAAGCAAGGCCGGCACAAAACAGAATGCGGCGATGTATGCGCGGCTGTTGGAAACCCGGGCTGCGAGCGTCACGCCCGTGAAGATGAACACGATCTCGACGAACCCATCGACGCAGCTGATGAGCGTCGTGTCGAGGTAAGTGAACCCAAAGGAGGAGATGATGATCTGGACCTGGATCGTGAGCGAGTTGGGGATGTTGCCGAGCACGGAAAAGAGGGCAAAGAGCCAGGTCTTGGGGTCCAAGAGTGCTTCTATCATCCTGCGCTCCAAGGTCAGACGCATACCGAAAGACGAGAGGGGAATTGTGTGGAGACGTACTGTTCCTTTTTGAAGTGTTTGTTCTCTACGCCCGTTTGGTTTTCCTACAGGATTCTATCAGCATGCAAGGAGTGATGTGTTGTGGGTCTCTTACCTGTAGCCGTTGAACCGCCGTTGCACGCTCGTTTGCCGTAAGGAACCATGCATTGGTAGGTGAATCAGGGAAGAAAAACCTGTGAAACGTCCCTTCGTCAGTCCTGTAAAAGATTATGTACGACCCAATGACCCATTACCAGTAGATCACTGCGACGACGAGGGTGATGGCCCCCGTAATGACCATCAACCTTGCACACGGTCAGTTTTTTCTGTGCAGGTAGGTTCATCACAACCGAACCCCCTCACCATTGCCAGGGAGCAAATCCAGTCGTTTTAGTGTGTAGCGATCCGAAACTGATGAAACCAGTAACGATTTGTGCTGTCGCACGAGTCAAGTCAACATCACCGATGCAATTCGATCGACTCGAATTACCTGTCCCGTTCATCAAGTCTAGTGATCTATTAGCACGGGACAAGGCCAAACGACATCGCAAGTGTACTCACACCAATACCCAAAACGCAACGTTTGCTCGCTGCGTGTGTAAAACATGGAACTGACGATCATGAATCCCGCGGTGACGCAGCCCTCACACATGCCCAGTAAGAGTCTGCACACGAACAGCTCCGCAAAGTTGGTGCATGCCGCTTGGCAGATCAATGAAATGCCCCAGACGAGGACATTCAAGCTAGATGCAAAAACGTGAGCGATGGGCTGCGTACATGGTCGCGATGCTTGCCTCATCCATCTGCCCACGGGGAACCGCTGGAGGGCAAGGTTCTGGGGGTATTCAAAGATGAGATAGCTAATGTAGAATATCGTTCCGAGCCTGATAAGAACGGCACATGATGTCAAACACATGTGGACGACCATCAGGGCGCAGATCAATACCAGTTATATCTGTACGACACAGTGTCAGAGACCTTGAGCGGACTCGTGTGATCATGAGAAGCTTACTGATTGGTTGATAGATGTGTGCTTTGGCTATCACCTGTCAGAGGACACTTCATGTTCCGATCTCACGGGAATAACTCTTACTCTATGCCAAGAATCGCAGCGCTGGCCAGTGTGGATTTATCCATATACTGGATCCTTCGAGTCCAAGAAAGCATGAACACAACGGACAGTCGTCGGAGCGGCTCTGCTCACCCATAGAGCACTGCATACCGAGCGTTTGGTTGGAATTTGAAAAGAGACGCATCAAACTTGAAACTCACCAAACATCATTGGAAGGATGTGGTAGTCAATCTTCTTTCTGGATGTAATCCCCAAGTTAGCGGCAGATCAGGATGTCGCGACTGGTTAGCACAAACCTGACTCGTGCTGCCTCGGTAGGATCCAAGTCGGAGGACAAACCAGCAACAATCTGTGCACCAGTATCCACATCTTTGGTCGACAGTGCATGTACATGATGTTCCTGCAGCTGGGATGCCCTGACCTTCTCTCCCCCAGAGTCTGACGAAGCACCGTTGGAAGGACGGCGAAGCATGGTTGGGGTGCACTCGAAATACCCCGTTGTGACAAGTCTTCTTATAGCACATCGAACTTTAGCCTGAGTCCAAGATAACGACACTCGGACGCATTGTAATTTCGTGCGAAAGAAATCTACCAGCCGAGTTAATAAATAGCTGGGAACGTCCATCTTGCTCATTGTGCCTAGACGATCCTGTTGCGTGAAGATGAGTGACAAACCAATCATGTCCGTCGACGACCATACCATACCTTCATTTTCTCCATCATGCCCATCTGGTTTTGAATGTCGACCTCCTTTCTCTGTTCGATAGCAGTCCAGCTGTCCTTCATCCCCATCCACACGCAGAGTTCCCACGTCTCCACATCGATGGCGCCCTTTTGGACTTCATAGGCGGCTGCCATAGCATTATGGTCATACGCCCATTCTTCCCATGATGATCCAAAAGCTACTTGCCTCATCTCCTCGGGGTCAACATCAAGAAGATCCTTCATGAGAGCATCCAAACGATATTTGCTGCGGTAGACTCACTGGGTTTTTGGAAGATAATTTCTTCCAGAGGGGATCCGTGGCAGAGACCCAGAACAGCGACACTGCTGAGAAAATCGGGTGCGGTCGCACTCCAACTTGGGAGTGAAGACGAATGCTAGACGTGACTCACTTTCGGGGATGCGTACTAGGTATTGGCGACGAGCAGATACTTGCATTGCACTAGGGTTGCCACGAGCAAACGCGCGACAAGCATATCTCCCCCGCCACCTCACCGTTCGCAAAGGGAGCGATTCGACACCAGCGTGTTTGCGAATCTGCAAACATGAACCCAGCAGGAATTTTAAGGTTACAACGACCTTCTTACTTTACACTCACCATTTTCTTGACATCTAGTAACTCAACTTGATCAGTCGTTGGTATGGTTCAGACAGGGGTACATGAGGCAATTAATTCGCACGCATGGTCCTTATAAACGTGCGTTTTCTTGATGAGTCGGCTTTTCGATTCTTCCACAACCAAAACGCCAATGAAGAGAAACGACGGTGCAGCGAGTTGAGCTACCCTCCTTACCAACGACGGGTTCGCATTGACATCGCCCGTTCGGTACTACTATCCTTGTTACATCGTAAAGGGCATCCCTCTGAACATTATCTTACATGTCTTCTCTAATACTAGATGTTATCGATCCATTACCAATGTAATCTGTGATTAGGGCACTGGTATCCCTGTGGGTTCTTGAACAGATAAAGTTGGTGGTAATCCTCCGCATCATACCACGGTCCAGCCTCGAGAATCTCCGTGACAATCTTGCTTCCCTTGGGCGTAAAATATTTGGCTTGGATCTCTTCCGTGACGCGCTTTGCAATGCTGGCTTGCTCGGGACTGTAGGTGAAGATGGCAGACCGATATTCTGCACGTATCACTAAGAAAAATCAGTCACACACGCCTCACGACGTACGGGTGCCAGTGTCTCCTCCCTGTCTGTTCACAGTTGTCGGATCATGTGTACGATAAAAGAACTCTGGGATACGTCAGCATTTTCTGAGAACATGCCTGTGAACTATCGCACTCACCAACGAGTTCGGCATATGTCACAACTGAAGGATCAAACTCGATCCTCAGTCCCTCTGCGTGATCCGTCTCGCCGGTACACACCTCCTTGTAGCTCGGGTTGACCGACGTATTCTTGCCCCCCGTGTATCCAACAGCGGTCTTCAAGATCCCCTTGTTCTCAGAGGGCGGGTAGTGCTTCAAAAAGATGTGCTCCACGCCCCAGAAACACCCCCCTGCAAAGGTGGCGATTTCGGGCTGCTGTGATGCTATCCCACAGACGAGTAATGAGTGCTTTTGGATGTGCATGACATGGTATCAAGACCAGTACCTGAAGTCATCGCGGAGCGGTAGTGAGATGGGTCGATGACAGACTTGGAGAATGGTTTCGTGACGAGCGAGACGAGAGCCGAGTTGAGGCGATTGAACATTATATACAGCAGTGGGCTACACAAAGATGTTCTTCGGCAATCTCCATCACAGATATGATTGTCTCCAACGAATGGAACAGCCGTACATTTTTGCTCACCGTGGTAGATTTTGGAACCATTAATCATTCCGTGCCGTTCTGCTCACCACACACATGAAACTTTCAGAGACGGCTGGTTGGCTAGCGACTTCAAAAGGAGACTTGAAGCTTGATCACATTTCACAAATTCTCCTACTACTCGGGGATGTTGCTTGGCTGGTGCTGCGACGTCGACGAACAATATGCTGATTCAAGATGGCCAGAAGTCAGTGACATACAAGCCCCAAGCATCATTCACTATCCAGGAGATGCCGATTCTGAAAGGATTCTGTCAGCCCCATAGTAATGAACTTGTCAGCCGCTGTCAGCCTCTGATCCATGATATAAAACCTCGAACATGGACACGACAGGACAACTCTTCCGCCGTTTCTCCCTTGCTCTGTCTTCTTGCGCACATCGATGATCGGAACGGCCAACTTGTCTGCGTGGCCCTTGCAGACGGATCTATGTCGCGCTTCGTATGTCGTTTCCACGAACGAACTTGGAACCGAATCCAACATCACCCTAATTCAGACACCGGCCCTTTACAATACTCCATCCGCCACCATCCGGCGACATCTACGACTGCCAACCTTGTCCAAGTTATCGTGAAGTTACTTGTACGCGGCTGGCAGTCCTCTCGCCAACGATTCTCTCGCTGTCGCTTCTTGTTGACCTTGGCAATCTGACGGTATGATCCTCTTGTCTATCCATGTCATGACATTCCTACTTTGTCAAGGCATGCTGAGCCTCGATGGCCATGCCTATGTTCCTACCGAAAAGTTTGGTCGACCCCTCAAAGACCGCTGACATGTTCTATGACGACATCCCTCGACCCCATCACATTTCCGAGTGCCACGGTTTCTCCAACAATTCTAAAACCGACCGTTCCTTCCACGGTTCCACATTTGACAACGTCAACACCATCACATACAGTACTCATGCCCCCAGGATTCTCCCGAAAGGTCGAGCATCGACTTTTTTTTCCACTCCTCGTCCTTTGGAGACGCCCCACATCCCAGATCGAGCAGAAAACGCCAGCAGCATAGAAATCCGCTT
>JBBPRT010000437.1:0-11651 GCA_038093175.1 Boletus hoseneyae
GGCTTAGAGAATGCTGCTCCTCATGCCCTCCTGCTATTCTTCTATGTGTAGAGAGTAAGTGGTCTGATGTAGCTCAGACATGAAAATGCTACTCATGATCCTCCCCTTTACTGGTCTTTTATTCATAGCAAGTAAGTGGTCTGTGGTGACTCAGAGATAAAAAAATGTTGCTTATTACCCTCTCTTCTGCTGCTCTCCCATTTTTAGCTTGTAAGTGGTCTTAGAAATGAGCCTGAGAATATTGCTGATCACTTTTCCCTCTGTTGTTCTCCCTTTCAGCAAGTAAGTTGGCTACAATGACTTGGAGATGAGAATAATGCTCATCATGCTTTTCCTGCTGTGCTCTAATTAATAGAGAGTAAGTGGTTTAATGTGCCTCAGAGATAAGAATGCTCCTCATCAACCTCTCTTCTGCAATCACAGCGAGTAAGTGGCCTGTTATGACTTGTATATAAAAATGTTACTCATCACCATCACCCTGTTGCTCTTCCATTCATAGTTTGTAAGTGATTTGATATGGCTCAGAGAGAGTTACTTATCAATTCCTCCCCTATTCTCCCATTAGCGAGTAAGCAATTTGCTATAACTCAGAGACCAGAATACTGCTCATCACCATCTTTTTCCTGCTGCTCTTTCACCCATAGCTTGTAAGTGGTCTATTGTGCCTCAGAATTCTGCTCATTATTCTTATTTCTGATGCTCTCCAATTCACAGCTTGTAAGTGTAGTGTGCCTTGGAGATGAGAATGCAACTAATCACCCTTACTCCTGCTGCTCCCTCATTCATAGGGAGTAAGTGGTGCTTCAGAGATAAGGATGTTACTCATTCATGCTTCCTTTTGCTGCTCTTCCATTCATAGCGAGTAAGTGGTCTAATGTGGCTCAGAGATAAGAATGCTGCTCATCATGCTCACCTCTACTGTTCTCTCATTCACAGCAAGTAAGTGGTTTGATGTGGATTTCAAATGAAACAACTACTAATGGGTGCATGTTTTGCTTTGGTTTCTTTTTTCTTTCTTTCAAATAGAATGTAAGTAATTTAATATTGGTAAACAGTGCATCCTATCTTGCTCAACCTCCCATCACCTCACATCTTGTTTAGCTAGTGAGCATTTTTGTTTTGTTTTGTTTTGAAAACTCTGATGTATACTGATGTGTTAACTAGGATGTGAGTGTTTCTTTTTTGTTAGCAAGTCTAGGTCATTTACACCTACACCTTGTTGATATTTTAGAAGGTAATGTATCTCTATTATATCTTAAACATATCTATTAATAATTTGAATAGACTGTATGTTTTCATCTTCATGCCCTACTAGTATATATTACCACTGATGTTATTCAGATTTTCAGTTCAAATGAAGAATATCTGGTACATTCCCATAAATCTGAATATTTTATTATTCTTACTAATGTCTATTATCTTCAGACTTCCTCAAGAGATACAAAAAATACATCAAAAGTATGTCTTTTTTTAATTGAAGTATATTTACAGAACTAAATCATTCTGGCATCTAGACCAAGAAAACATGCAAGGAAAACCTTCAAGAAGGAATTGGTATGTTAATGTTACTCAGCCTTAATGTTTCACAATCATGTGTTCTTCAATAGATCTCATACTACTCCTTGAATATTCATTTGCTCTTGCTCAAAAAAACATCAGCAACTCATTCTCCTTGGCAGAACAAAAGTATCAGGAATCTGGAACATCTGCCAAAGTATCCCAGGAACTCAATGGACTCTTTGATCAATACTCTACTATCAAAGATAAGAAGAAAAGAGTCAAACTTCTTATGGATGTAATCTCACATCACCATATGTGTAAGAAATCAACTGATCTAACTCTATATACTAATAGATGATCTTATAGCATAGAGCAAATCTTTTGGCATGGGAACTCTGCAGTCTTTTTTTTGCCTTGCATTTATGATATATTCCAGAATTGTATCTTTCATCATTCCCAGGCATATGTACATGTTTTCCTTGAATTCCTTCTCTTGCTTTATGCCATTCAAGCTTTGTCCCTTATCAAATGTACAACATAGGCTGTTTGAAAATTATTCTGATAGAGTTTTCTGCCAGTGGCATATACCATCATATGCTTCTCAGCCCAAACTATTTTTCGAAGTACAAGATATACCTCAAAGTGTTATGCAAAAGATAGAGGAGTAAAAGTAGTCTCAAGTGGGAGCATTCACTTGGGATAGGTGAAACATTGGTTGAACCAAGTGTCTTGCTTTAGAGAGCTGATAGAACGAATCAGAAGATAACTTGTTAAGATAAGATGAGCTGCAAGAGCTCTTCTTAAATTCATACAGAGATGTTTATATCTATGTATGTTTGTAGAATGTTCTATAGTATTCTAATGAATAGCAGATAATACTCTTATCTATGATAAAGATACTATTCAATGGAAATAAAGACTCATATGACGAGTAAGAATGATATGATGAAATTGTATCATTATGACCAATATGAATAGTGTAAGCACCTTATGTAATAGATAAGATTACATAGTAAGATTAAATAATCTAAGGGCAAGTCTAGACATGGTATAAGGGTCAACTGTCACCTACCCTCTAGGAATTTTATTTTTCCTAGGTTCTTAGTAAAGATGTCTGTGAATTGTGAGTTAGTATCGACATAATAGAGTTCAATTTCACCATGTTTAACTGCTTTGTGAATATAGTGTTGTGGAATGTGAACATATTTAGTTCTTCCTTCTTGTGCAGGATTGGAAGCTAAGAAGATTGCTCTCTGATTGTCCACACACATAGGTATACATTCTAGTGGAATTTGATCTCTCCAAAGAGGTTACATATCCACTGTAATTGTTTAGCACATTCTGTCATTCCACAACACTCAGCTTCTGTAGATGAAAGCTGGACATGCTTTTGTCATCTGGAAAGCCAAAAGACTATTCCATTTGCAAGAAACATGGCATATCCTGTTGTTCAATGAGAAGTTTCAACATCTCCTACCCAATCTGTGTCAGAATAAGCAATGAGACTGGAATAGTTACCTGTCACTGTGTATTTGATACATAAAGTCTCAGAATGTGATAAGTAGCAAACTATTTGAATCACTTTCTGGAAATGTTCTTCCAAAGGATTAGAAGAATACTGCAACATTTTGATGATAATAGCATATGCAATGTCTGGTCTTGTTCCAAGCATGATGTGAAGCAAGGATCCAATAACCAATTGATAATGACTGCGTAAAGAAGGATTTTATTTACCTTCATTTGATCTTAGAATGTAACTGGTAGGTAGAGGAACATTTGTTTCCTTACAATTCTCTTGACCAAATTACTTTACAACTTTTGAAGGGTATTTGTTTTGATCAAGGATAAGAGATCATTTAGATCTATCTCTGGTGATTTGCATTCTTAGGTATTCTTTGGCTTTGCCAAGATCTCTTGATTCCCATTTCTGCATGAAACTTCTTTTTGTGAGAAGGAACTTGCATTTTGTTGCTACCAAGAAAGAGAGCATCATCGACATAAATGACAATAAGAATAATATCTTTTCCAATGAATTTGACATAAACCCCTGAGTCAGAGGTGCATCTCTTGAATCCAAAGAAAACAAGACTTTGGTAAAGCAGCTTATTCCATTGAAGAGCTGCTTGTTTAAGACTGTAAATGGCCTTTTGTAGATGACAGACCTTTTGTTCCTGGCCCTTTACTACAAAACCTTCTGGTTGCACCATGTAGATTTCTTCATCTAACTCACCAAATAGAAAGGCAGTTTTAACATCTAGTGCTTTTATTTCCCAGTTATGAAGTGCCACAAGTGCAAAAACCAGTCTCACTGTTTCAAATCTCGCAACAGGAGAAAAGGTTTCTTCATAATCTATTTCAAAGATTTGAGTAAATCCTTTAGTAACAAAACAAGCTTTAACTCAATTGCCAGGGCATATGGCAAATACCCATCTCCCTTTGATAGGTTGTTGTCCCTTAGGAAGATCAACAAGTTTCCATATCTTGCATTTATGTAAAGACTTTATTTCATCTTTGAAAGCATTATACCAAGCTTTTTGTTGGTCTCAAGGAAGTTTTGCTATATCTCAGTATTGTTTTGGTACTGTCCATTCTTCATGGTTGATAGCTTGTGTGAAGTGATGTTGCATCCATTTCATGCTATACATTTCTCTAAGATTCTCACTTTCATTTGTGGGTCTCTGTTCTTCCTGAATAGGATCTGATTGAATTGGTGATTCAGCTCTAGATAGAGACTTCTCCTGAATTGGTGTTAGTTCTTCTCTTATGTCTTGCTCTATCTCAACTATAGGTCAGTTACCATATGTGTTATCTGATCAGATGCAGGGTTGAGGAATGCAATTAGATCTGTGTTGTTCAAGAGAAGGTCTAAACAAAGAACTCTCATCATATGTAGGATGATATTGATGAGGTTGAATATGAAATTCTGGTAAAGTTTCTCCAGGAGGTTGTCTGGGAGGCATCCAAACTGGGGGTATTAGAGCAGGTACTAACCAGTGATCTTCATTAGTTGGTGAAGGAGGTGAATCTGAAATTAAGAATTGTTTGTGTTGATGATGATCCTTGATATCACTTCTATGTCCTATGTCAGTTTAGGTCTCCTTACACCAGAATGTGTAGGTGTAAAGGGCATCCTCAGAGGTGGAGGACTTGGACTTGATTTAGGACTAAAGTCAAGTGGAGATTCAGATCTTGGTGGTGTTTATGGAGGTATCCATTGATTTGGATCAGGAGAATTACCACAAGGAATTGTGGTTGGTATGTAAACATGACATGTGGGAGGTTCAGGGTCTGGTTGATCCTGAATTTCATCATTTGCCCTTTTGTTGTTGATAGGAATAGAAGCAGGTCCATCTACTTGGTCTCCAGAATAGTACCAACCTTTGGTATTTGGTTTATACCCTATGAATGTCATTTCCTCAGATTTGGGAGACAGTTTTTCTTGCCATTGTTCTAGAGGAATGAAAACATATGCTTGACATCTAAACACTCTGAAATATGATGCATCAGGTTTCTTCTATAGGAGTTTTCCAATCATGATGACGCATGGGTTGTCCATTGTACAAATGTACTGATGTCTCTACAGCGTCTTGCCATAACATTTTCAGAAGGCATGCATGCTAACACATTGCTTCTGCCTTTTCCATGATGGTTCTATTAAATCTCTCAGCTCTATCATTTTGCCAAGGTGTGTGAGGGACTGAAGTCTGATGAGTGATGCCTTTGGAAGTGAGGAACACCAAAAACTCATGAGACATGAATTCCCCCCCCATGATCCAAACACATGGAGGTGAGCATGTGACCAGTGAAGGTCTTGGCCCAAGAGATCATATTATGGAAATTAGACAAACAATCCAACTTGGCTTGCAAGAAGGACAGTAAGGTATATCTAGAATAGTCATCAATAAAAGTGAGAACAAACCTGGCATGAGAGTGAGGTTCAATTGGAAAAGAACCCATAAGGTTGGTGTGCACCAGAGCAAGGGGATGAGTAGTCTGCTTGTTAGAGGCAGCAAACGAGCAATCCAGCATCTTTCCTAAAGAACAACCCTTACAAGGGAAGTTAGTATTATGTTTCTTTTCTTTCCATTGTACTTCTTTCTTCAGATGAGGACCGACCTCACTGACACCTGTACTTGTCTAATGCTTGCCTCGCTCTTGGACTTATACTTGGCCGTTTGGGCCCCGTCAAGTATCTCTCACCTTGCTTATTCATTGTTGCTTACTCTTCTACCAATGCCATTGCATCACTTACTCATTCATGCTTACTCTTTTACTAATGCTGTCACATTGTTTACTTGATTTCTATTGTTAACTCTGCTGACTAATCGTTCTCTCCATTTCCATTCCATTCCAGCCGATTAGTCATCCCCTCTTGGTCTTAGTATATAAACCCTTTGATACCCACATGTATTCCCCACACTAGTCTTACCTGAACTCCCACCTGAGTTCCTAGCTCCAATACATCATTTCCTCTCCCCTTGTCCTTGGACTTCTCTAAGTCATCGCCCTACTTCTGAGTGGGCACTCTTGTCTTAAACCTCGTCTCAACGACTATTGCCATTGACCTCCAAGCCTTACCTTCATGGTAGTGGCCCATTGTCTTGGTTGGAAAGCCTCCAACACCTCCATCTAAGGAAACCCCTTAATGTAGCCCTCGGAAGACCATCGTCTTCACCCTTCAGGTCTTCACTTGTCCACACCCCAGCCAAGCATAACAGTTAGAGGAAGGAGGTGTGAGAGAAGAAACACTGGATAAGTGGGTATGTGCATGGCACAAAGCATTTTTAGAAGTGTGGCTGAAGCATTGATGCCAGATAAGATAAGACTTATCATCCACAAGAAGGCTATATATCCACAATCTAGAGTAATCACTTCAGACTGAAAGGAGATAAGGTAGTGGCCTGTATCTACTTGCATCTTCTCTTGTTCCAAATACATGATTCAGACTAACTGATCTCACAGTGATAGCCATGGTTGGTAAGAGATGGTACTGAAAGTAATCTGTATGCAGAATCAGATGTGTACCAAACTTCTTCAAGACAAACTGTAGAAGGAGTAAATCCTTCGTTGATCTATTGGATGAGAATGGTTTCAAGTCCATGTATGGATACTTTGGATCTGTTAGCTACAGAAGCTTGATGTACTTCTGTGCCTAGATGTATAAAATCTTCAATAAATGGAGATAAGTGGTCTGTATATCCATTGTTAATCATCCAATGAGATCTGCTGAAGGCAGACTTCTTGTCACTCTGAAGTGTATTAGCTTTGATATAATAACAAAGATATTGGTTAGATTCCTTGTTATAGAACATGTCCATGTCTGAATTAGTTACTTTATAAGTACCACCACTATCACATATAGGAATATTCTCTTCGTATGTTCTCCTTTCAGGTATATAATCTCTTCCATGTTGATTCTCCTCTTATTGTAATGTATGAAATGTGAGGGCTGAAGAGTGAAACTCTTTGGTCTGCATGTAAGGAATAGATAGTGAAGGAAGAGTAGAATCCAAAGAATTAAAATGAGCATTGCTTGAAATCAAACCTCCTAAAGATAGAATAACTTTATTTATTTTTCTTTCCTTTCATGTCTCTCTTAGAAAGCAGTAAGATGTCTCATTGCAAAGGCAATGGCTCTCATCTCTCAGATGGTTGTGCTCCTAAGTCTAAGACTTTAGAAAGAGAAGCAGCACTGAAAGGAATTATTTGCAAAATCCATACCTATGTCACTGTTCTTCTTGATTTGGATAGTTTCCTCTATGTTCATGTTACCCTCTTCATTTTGATCCCATTTTGGAATCTCCGATCCCATCTTATCCCATGAGAAAAGATGGTTATCATTGGCAACGATGTTGGTCTGATTCTCTGGCACTTTGTTTAGCACCAGTTTATCCCTAGTGACTTTGTGAATAAAACCTTCTCTCTGAACTGTATTGGTTTGAGAGGCCTTTCCTTTTTCTTTTGTGTCTTTCATCTTCTGATGTATCTCAAAACCATTGTGGTTTCAGTTCTTCTGGAAGTTGGGTTTACCTTGGTAGGGTTTCTTGTTAACCCTAAGATATACTCCTCCAGAGATACCAGATCCTGAAGGATCTGAAGTGTGATTTGGACAGTTAAATCCTTGTCCCTGAGGATGTCTCCACTAATTAGATTTAGGTGGGCCTTTATGAATCACAGTGGTATGATTGGCAGAAGAAGTGCTTACATTGTCATTCTCTGCAAAGTTAATATGGGCACCCAAACAAACTCTGGAAAGAATATTTTTAGTAATGTTATCTACTGAGAGATTGGCAGCAGGAGTGGTTTGTGCAACAACAAAAGTGAAGGAAAAGAAAGAATCTAGGAGACCTAGAAGGATGAACATTGCTTGAAATGAATCTGGTAGCCTTAAGCCACCCAAGTTCAATTGATCAAATAAGAAAGTAACCTTGCCAATACTCATTTGAGCATTCTCAGGTTAATCCCAGAGTTAAGGATCTGATGAAATAGATAAAATTGACCAGACAGACCTTCAGAACTGAAAATACTAAACAATTTATTCTAAAGTGCTTTTGCAACTGAGGGATGTGTAGCAGGGGTAACTTGAGGATAATTATAGGAGACCAGATGAAGAAACTGGTCTTCAAGGGTGTTGACAAGGATACCATATACCTGTTTGTTGATCCATTTGGGCTGATTAGCCTAAAGAGTGGTGTCATAGGCAATAGATCCATCAATGAAACCCCATATAGATAGAGATTGAAGGACTGATTGAAGACATTGAGACCAGATAGGATAATTGAATTGTCCTTTAAGGACAGGAATGTGATGAAGAATAGTGTTGTCAACTTTGAAGTCAGTAGAGGTAGTAAGAGCAGCCATTTAGAAAAGAAGTATATCTGTAAAGCCTTCGTGCAATTAAAATGTCAAATAAATATTGAAGAAGAGAGAATGATGCATTGCCTGCATGTCCTAATCCAAATCCTGTACTTTGTTCCTGTGTCCCTGGTTGTGTCCTCAGAGGTTGTTCAGATCTCTGGTGTGTAACAATCCAGGAATGAAAGCAGTGAAGCTTCTGATTATGTCCAATAGACTGCTGAAATTTTTAGTCCCAATAAAGCTTTTACTCTATTTTTGTCCAGGGACTGTCATAAGGTTTCTCTACGTAATGCATAGGTAAAGGTTTCCATGAGAAAGATTCAAAAGATTTATAAAATAATATATTGAAATAATGTAAGTTTGTCATGTATCTATTTGGTGTTACGATTCCTCTATTTTTCCCTATTTTTTCCTGACTCACAATGGCCACTTTCTTTACTAGCCCCTATCTCGCAATCACGCCTGCCATAGCTTGTCTACAAGTCCACTAGGAGCCTGCCCTGAAACAGTCACATGACTAGTACACAGACCAACAGATCTTACCTGGAGGCTGTACCAGATCATAGCCACATGTCACACAGCCTCCTTAATCTTCACTCATAGCCTTACACAGCCTGCACAGCAAACACAGCTTGTACAGGATATGGCATAGCCCTATTAGCATAGCCTTGCACCATGGGTCAAGGGTATATTCTTATATAGGTACTGTACAATTCTAGACACCAAACATATACACACATCATAGGATAGTATATAAGGCTCACTGCCACTTCAGAGAACCTCAGTCTTGTTCTCTTGGAGTTCTCCCAACTTCATACCAGTCTAAGGCTTATACTTGTCTAGCAAGCACTTGCTCCATCGGTAAAGGGTTGGCCCTTTCATCTGATATAATTCCCATTTCTATGAGAAGTTCTCTTTGCACACACACATGAATAGTATGGTATATCTATGGTCTTTGGATTGCTCCAGGGGTTCATGGTAGCAAAGGATATAAAAGGATCAGACATTTCAAAAAGATAAGAAATGTTTATAGCATGACACACTAGCCAAACAGAAGGAATAGAAGACAAAAGATGTAGTCCGCTTCTACACATGGCAGCAAGTTCTTCATTGTGACTTGCCCTCCTCAGCAGCTCTTCTTCTTTGCTTTTGGTTAATCTCTGCCAGGGTATGATAGACATCATTGAGTTGTTCTGGTGAATCTTCGAAAGAACAGATTAGTCTCTGGATAGGGACAACTTTTTCAAGAAGAAGTTTATGCTCTAGAAACAGGCATTGTGATTCATCTGAGTAGAAAGCAATTCTTGCCTGGAAATTGAAAAGTTGATTGCAGGTGCATGAACTCATCCCAAAAAGTCTCTGCTCTGGTTGAGGTAGGATTTCTCAATACCTCTCAATGAGTTTGTAGAGGTTGGTGTTTTATTTGACCCAAAAAGCTGGGGCCATCACTTTGAAGAGGAAAATGTTGGAATAGCAAGGTGGAAAAATGTCACAATGGAAGATTTCAAACCCTTGATCATGAATGTGAAGATTGGAGGTCTTATCATGGGTGTGAACTGGAAAGGCCCATCCAGCTTCCTCAAGGTATTAGGTAATGGTTTCATCAAGGTAGTGAAAACCATTGATGGTGGGTTTCTGGACCATAAGTTGGCCCAAATGAGTCTCCTCCTGGTGAAGCTAGAAGGAAATTACTGTACCTGTTAAGGGGAAATTTCTACTTCTCTAATGTTGAGAAGTGGTATCTGGTGTTGGTACCAGATGGGGGCTACCAGTTTCGACACCTTAATGTTGGGTGAAACCAGACGAAGACCTTTACTTGAGAGAGTAGAACCTTCCATTAAACAGTAGGTTATATGATCAAAGAGATAGAGACAATCTGTTGTTGACAACAATGTAAACAGCGATGGTGAAGTTATTGAATGGAAGATGGATGAGGAACGTTGATAGCATCCAATGACGGGGATGAAATGGCAAAGTGCTTGGGTAGGGAAAGGGAACTAAGAGTGGTATTCAAAAGTAAAAGGCCCCTGAGGGAGAGAATACAAGTGAATAGGACTAGGGAACAGACAACATAGAGGTACAGTTTATATATGTAAGTAAGGAGCTTTAGGGTAGGTCGTCTGAGTCCTAATCGACTGAGAGCTGGTGTGAGAGATAGAAGAAAAGAAGTAAGATAAGGAACATGCATAGGAAGCAAGGTGTCCATGTGGCATAACCTCATAGATAAGGCAAGAGTCTGGACTGGGCCTGGACTTGAGATCACGTGGTTCCCACAGTCATGTGTAGAGATCACATGACAAGGAAGAGCAGAATGTCACATGATTGAAAAGGGGTAAGTCATGTGACTTGGTCATGTGACTGCAAAAGTGGAAATGTGTTAAGTACAAGTTTGAAAGAAAAGTGAAAACATAGCATAAGGTCCTGATGAAATGGGACCAAGACTTGAACAAGTACAACCTAATAAATAGGTTGGACGCGTGAACTTATGGCGACGACTGAGGAGGAATCGGTGTCGTAGACGATGATGAGGACGATAGTGAAGGTAGACGTTGGTATTGATACGAAGAAACGACGTAGCATCCGATTACGAGGATGAAGCGGCTAAGTGCAATGGTAGAGGATAAGAGTGGTAAACAAAAGTCCAGGCCCCAAGAGGAGAGTAGACAAGTGAATAGGACTGGGGACAGACGACAGAGAGGTATGGTATATATATGAGACTAAGGTGCTTTAGGGTAGGTCGTCTGAGTCCTAAATACTTGAGGGCCGGTGCGGTGAATGAAGGAGATAAGGGAACATGAGGAAAGCGCAAGGTAACCGTGAGGCGTGACATCATGGATAAGACGAGAGTCTGGACTGTGCCTAGACTCGAGTCACGTGTTGTCCCACGGTCACGTGTAAGGTCACGTGACGAAGAATAGCAGAATGTCACGTGATCGAAAAAGGGGTAAGTCAGGTGATTTGGTCACGTGACTGTGAAAGTGAAAATCAACTAAGTCTGATAAAATGAAGAAAAGTGAAAATACGCAGCGTTAGGTCCTGAACTATAACACTACCCCCCATTCACCAGCTTCGAGGTCCAGCCTCGAGTTGGTGAATTCCGAATAGGAGGGACCGAACGGGGAGAAGAGAGACGTGAATTGGTCTTCGGAGATCCCGCGAATAGGACGTGGTGCCGCGGGATGAGTGTTGTGAAAGTCGTTAATGGCATCTTGGGCGTGTTTGAGGTTTATGGCAGGTTCCCAAGTCCGATCTATTTCGTCCCATCCTTTCCAATGGACAAGGTACTGCAATTT
>JBBPRT010000438.1:0-11619 GCA_038093175.1 Boletus hoseneyae
CTCGATTGGTGTTGTCTAGGCATTGACCGTTCACACCCACGTTCGGGAGGGGGGGACGAGCGCACCTATCACACAGCTCTTTCCCGCCGTGAGCGCCTCCTCTGCGGCTTTCAGACATTTGGCTCTCGTTCCCAAGGTATCTTGATTGACGTGCACATATCCAACAGGCGCAAAATGTGTGCGGTAAAAGGATGATTTTCCAAGGCAGGGGAAACCTGTCAAGAGAACGAGTTCCGGTTTCTGAGATGACGCGGGAACAATTTCTGCTGTTGGTGGGGACAGGAGATCCGTCGCTGAGAATGCGCAACGTCAGCATGTTGGAAACGGGTAGAAAACGGGTAGACCGACTCTTTGGGAGACTCAATACGTGGAATCCAGGGAGCTTGTAGGGCGCCTTTGGGAGGCCAAGGAAATATTCCTGCACGTTTCTCGAATAAGATGGCGAGTGGGTGAAGCCAAAAATGGACCGACCTCTGGCGTATGAAATGGCAGACCGATATTGATTGCCCACTTTCGATCTGTCGAAGCAAAGTCATCCGCTCGTCCTGCAGCGTCACCGACGAAAAATGTAGCCCTGTTGTCTGTTTCAAAGCGTCAACATGTTTCAAACCTCATGATACGACATGTAGCGACAAGGGACGTACCGATCTCGACCTTTTGTTCTTTAAAGATGCGTTCGAGTTCGTACCACATACCAGGCATCGGCTTTCTGTACCCGTCCTTGGCACACGCAGCAAACAGGCGGAATGGCACATCGGGTAGCTATTCAGCGTGCGGGTATCACCACGCGAGGGATCAGGGGTTCATAAAGAAATTGGAAACGAAACACCGCATACCGCATTCGCAATCAGAGGTATCTTTTTCTTCCACTTTTCGAGTTCTGCGACCCTGAGAGCCTGATTGGAAACCAACACGATCGCGTATCTGGGGACGGGACGAGGACGTGGGTCAATGCGTGCGGACTCGGGGGGACGGAGACGCGTACCCGTCTTGATGCAGCTCCTGTAGCTTTGCAGGCACGGACTGTCGCCACCACTCCCACTTGAGCGGGTCGGTGCCCTTGCCGCGGCTCTTGTAGTTGGTCCATTTGATGACGGTCCCGTCCAGGTCGAACAGAGCGACCTTTGGGCGGGCAGGTGGGTCGAGGTTGATACCGTGTAGACACGTCCGTTTGGGTCCGAGCGCTGGTTTAAGCCATTGAAAGGTCGAGGGCGCGCTCGTCGGTTTGGAGAAGAAGGGGTGGACTGGTCGTGATGGTTGCGATGAGCACACGAGAACAGGTACGTGTGTGCTCACTTTTCGCGATCTTGTTAGAGCCGCTGCTGTTCATGGACGCGTCCGCAACATCTGCGCTTTCTTGGAGCTGCGCGAGGTCGCGTTTCCTGTCAGGTTCTGGGTGACGACATGTTTAGTGCGTACGTTCATGATGACGAGCTGGACCTACGTGCGGGTTGCGTCGACGGGCCAGGCTCGGACATTTCGGACAAACAATCAAAAGTTGGATAAAAACACTATAAATTTATGCGGGGTGCTGGTTTTACAACTACAATGTCACAATCCTTTCCAATGTCTACAGCCTCATAGGTCTATCTAGTCATTTCGACTTTTCACTCAAAAAGACGACACCGGGCAGGGCCTTGATACGCTCAGTCTCATACAGATCTCGAACCGGGAAAAAGCTCACCTTGCCCTCGAGCAGTTCGAGACTCGCACCACCGCCCGTGCTGACGTGGCTGAGCTGATCCTCGGCATTGTACTGCGCTGCAACAGTTGCAGTGTCTCCTCCACCGATAATGACGGTGGAACCCTGCTTCTTAGCCTCGATGGCTGCATCGAGCAGAGACTTGGAACCACCCGCGAACGCGGGGAATTCAAACACACCAGGGGGTCTTCGAGAAAAGGATGTTGATTCGCACATGAAATCATGTAGATTGTCACACGCACCCGTTCCAGAGGATCGTCTTGGCGGACAAGACGGTCTCGCGGTAGAGCTCACGGCTCTTTGGGCCTGCGTCGAGACCCATCCAACCATCGGGAATACCCTCCTGGAGGGTGGCAGTGCCGGTCTACGCGAAAGAGTCAGCGACAGGAGAACAACACAGAGCGTGTCGGACCTCGGCATCCTTGTCAAACTTGTCGGCGGTGATAAAATCGACGGGGAATACGAGGTTGACGTTGTTGGTCTTTGCTTTTTCGACGAGACCAGCAACTTTTTCTGAGCCATCCTTGTCGAAAAGGGAGTTTCCGATCTTTTCCGATCATCTGAGATGAGCAGCGGACGAGTGAAGGAATGTACGCACGGATGCCTTGTCGAGTACTTTTGCAAAGGTGAAAGCCATGCCACCGCAGATGATGAGGGCATTGACCTTGTCGAGCATGTTTTCGATGAGCTTGATCTTGTCGGATACTTTGGCACCGCCGAGGATTGCAAGGAAGGGGCGAACGGGACTCTCGAGGACCTTTGCAAAGTATTCGAGTTCTTTTTTCATGAGGAGACCTGCAGCCTTTTTCTGGAGGTCGATGCCAACCATACTCGCGTGAGCACGGTGTGCGGTGCCAAAGGCATCATTGACGTAGAGATCGCCGAGGGCGGTGAGTTGCTTCTTGAAGGTGTCTACGATGTCTTTTGGGACCTTTGTCTTGTCTGGCAGTTTACCCTCTTCGGCGGCATGGAATCGGAGATTCTCGAGGAGGATGACGGAACCGTCCTCGGCATCATTGACTGCTTTCTCGACGTCTGGACCGACGCAATCGTCGAGGAAGATGACGGGTTTGTCGATCCTTTCGGAGAGTACTGCAGCAACGGGTTTGAGGGAGTCTTTCTTTGAGCGTTTTCCGTCTGGACGCCCGAGATGGGACATGAGCACGACGGCCTTGGGCTCTGAGATCAAGAGTTAGGAGGGGAAGAGAGGTGGTGGATGGACATACTCCTGTCGAGGACAAATTTGATGGTGGGGATGGCGGCGGCGATGCGCTGTGGGTCGATTGTTGAGAAGAGGGCAAAGGAGTGGCGATCGGGTACGCACGGCGGGATTTGTGATGACTCTGCCATTGTTCGGATCGTCCTTCATGGGGACATTGAAGTCGACGCGGATGAGCACGCGGCTTCCCTGGATGACGCTGGCGAATTCTGGATCGTCGATGAAGAGCTTGTTTGCGAGGGACATGGTGGGTGATGAGGAGGAGGAGGATAAGATGGCGATCAAAGCTTAATATGGGATGGATATGCGTGGGAACAAGACATCGCTTCATGACAGACTCCAACTCGCTCGGACTGGAGCTGGCGGCGACGGATGAGACGACGACGGAGCAAGAGACAAAGACGGAGAAGAAGAAACCGTATGTCAACCCAGAGCGGGTCAAGACAGGCGGACCACAGCGGGTTGCGTGTCACGTCTTTGTTGACGGGTGCTCAGCTCATGGTGCATACAGGAGAAGCCTTCGGATGAAGAGCTCGCTGAGCTGATGCAGCGCATGAAGGAACAGAACGAGAAGATCAAGCAGCGACGTCTGGTAAGTACACGCGCACGGCTGGTACTGCGACACTCAGACAACGTAGGACGTGAAAGCGGACGAGGATGCGTTCATCAAGATGCAGGAAACGGAGCGTATCAAGCAGGCGCAGACACGCAAAGTGCAGGAGGGTGTGGACCGGACACGCGAGCAGAACGCACGGCGGAAGATGGAGAAGAAGGAGAGTCGGGAATGGGATTCGGGCAAGCCTGCGGGTGACGGGGACAGACCAGGACGGGGTGGTCGTGGTCGGGGTCGAGGACGGGGTCGGGGACGGGGACGGGGTGGTGTCGTCGCCGACGTCGATGATGACTAATACCATGTACGACCATGCTACGAGGTGCTCTGCTCACCGCGAATCTGCCGCAGCTGCAGAACCTCATCAGACGCGATCCAGCTGGGTACAAGGAAGAGTTTTTGCAGCAGTACAATCATTACAACAGCATTCGCCAGCTGTTGCTCATCAGCCCGGACGACAATGCTCACCACTTTAGAGAACTCGTCTCGTTCATCGCACACGTCGCCGTGTGCTATCCGAAAGAAACCGCCGATTTTCCGTCTCATTTGTCCAGTCTGCTCTCTGGTACGCTCTCGCAAGACACCCGCAAGAACCTCGTGCAGAACCTCGTCATCCTTCGCAACAAGAACGTGATCGCATCCATCGAGTGCGCATGCTCTCTCTCTCTCTCTCCGATGTCACTCACACTCCACAAGTCTGCTCAAGTCTCTCTTTCCCCTCCTCCCCCGCACCACCTCGCCCACCCTTCGCACCCTTATCCGAAAGACCATCCTCTCCGACATCCGCACTGCCAATCTTCGCTCCAAGAACCACAAGCTCAACCGCGCCGTGCAGGCCATGCTCTTCACCATGGTCGAACGCGGCATGGACGCAGACGTCCTCGGAGACAAGGGAAAAGCGGGCAACGCACCCTCGGCCAACAGCCAAGATGCCATGTGGGCCGTCATCTTGGCAAAGGAGCTCTGGCGAAAACAAGTGTGGTCCGATCAAAAGACCGTTTCCATCATCGCACTTGGCTGCTTCCACCCCGTCATCAAAGTGCAGACCGCATCCGTCCACTTTTTCCTCGGTGGCGACGACGACAAGGAAGACAGCGACGATGAATCAGACCAGGTGCGTATCCACCCGCCGCCAATCTTGCTCCTCTCAATTGGCACAGGACGTCGACATCATCGCACTCCATCACCGCCGTGAGATCAACAAGAAAACGCGCAGTGGCGACAAAAAACTCCAAAAGCAACTCAACGCCGCCAAAAAGGTACGTCTAACAACTAGCATCCCTTCCCCACCCACACCATACACCGTCCATAGAAAAAGCACAAGCCGTCCGACGCTTCCACTCCAAACTTTCCTGCCCTCCAGCTCCTCAACGATCCACAGTCCTTTTCTGAAAAACTGTACGACAATCTCGCCCGGTACGACAAGCGCTTCTCCCTCGACCACAAAATCCTCCTCATGCAACTCCTTTCCCGTGTCATGGGCTCCCACAAACTCTTTGTTCTTCCTTTCTACACCTACATCGTCAAATACCTCACCCACCATCAACTCCGCGTCCCTGCCATCCTCGTCGCCCTCGCCCAGAGTGTACACGACCTCACACCCCCAGACGCGCTGACCCCCGTCATCAAGAAACTCGCCGCTGAATTTGTCCATCCCGGTGTCGGGAGCGAAGTCATCGCCGCAGGGATCAATGCCATCCGAGAAGTCTGTCGCCGGCAACCCTGGGCCATGGAAGAAGATCTCCTCGGGGACTTGGTCGAGTACAAAAAAAGCAGAGACAAGGCTGTCACCGCCGCTGCACGCGGGATCTTGCAGCTCTATCGAGAGGTCAACCCGGGAATGTTGAAGCGGCGGGAGAGGGTGAGCTTTTTTGGGAGTGTTTTTGTGTGGACACTGATGGTCGTCTAGGGCAAGGACGCGAGCATCGGGATGAGCAGTGGTCGACAACCCTTGCCGTTTGGGCACTCGGCAGATGCAGCTGTCGACATCGAGGGACTCTCGGTGGGTGTACTTGCTATACTCCCTTGTCGAGCTTACGATCCCTTTGACAGCTCCTAGAAGACCACCTCAAAAAACTCCGCGAAGAAGAGACGGGCGAGATGGACGTGGATGACGAGGCAGGTTGGGAAAACTGGGACGTCGAGACTGACTCGTCCGAGTCGGATTCCGAAGGCTGGCTCGACGTCAGTTCCGACGGCGAAGATCTCGAGGTGTCGGATAGCGAGGACGAAAAGGAGACATTTTCTGCCAAAGCTAGAGACAAGGATACCCAGGAGGATAACCGGATATCGACGTTGGCTACCACCAAGGTCACAGTTTCCCTTCTTTATACATCCCATATTCAGACCAACGACAGATCCTGACACCCGCCGACTTTGCATTGCTCAACGATCTCCGCATCAAAGCCGCAGCAAAGGCAGTCGAAAACGGTGGCGGCCACAAGGCCAAACGCAAACTTGCCGCCCTCGAAGCCTCCAAAAAGGCCGTCGCTGGCGATGGTTCTGCGGACGTGTTCCTATCGGAGAACGACATTCTAGGCCCTCGCAAAAAGACCAAGGCAGACTATGCAGAGCGCATTGCATCCATCGAAAAAGGCCGCGAGGGTCGTGAAAAGTACGGTTCACTCAAGGGCAAGAAGAAAAAGGAGATGCCGAGCAGTTCGACCAACAGAGAAAAGGCGAGGAACAAACCGATCATGATGATACTCAGCAGTGGGGCTGTCAGGGGAAAGAAGAAGGCGTCGCTGAGAGAGAAGCAGCAAAAGCTGAGAGCGCACATTGAGAGATCGAAAAAGGCACATCATTGATGCTACACGTTTTTATGTCGACGCTAGACGAGTCCGTTTCTGAGACGCTCTGCCATGTCATACCCCGTTGCAAAGTGAGACAACCTGGCATCGACTATGAAACCCTGGTTGCACGTCAGACACACGCTCCGAGGCAAAACAACTCGCATACTTTATTGTTATAGTCTTTAAAGGGTGAAGTCATCTCATACCAACACGAGGCGGGAGAACACATACCTTGCAACACGCGATTCAGCTGGGTCAGTTCGACCACCCTGACGACGATGTGTTCACCCGGATCCGGATTGGCGACTGGATACTCCATCTTGTCCTCGAGCTCCACCTTGACGACGACGAGCTTCATCTTTGCGGTGGTCATACCTGCGTATGGCGAACACGGGTACCATACAACATTGGAAGTCGGCTGCAATTTTTTTTTTTTGGCTTACCTGGATCGCAGGCGATGGTGGACGTACATTCGACGACGTCTTGGAGCGTCGCCTTGTACCCCGTCTCTTCTTCCAATTCGCGCAGGGCTGCCACTCGTGCTTCTTCGTCGGAGCTGCCCACGGTCGTCGCTGCGTTGAGCAACCCTAGGGATGGTGTCGATAGGGGGTGGAAAAACAAAACGATGAGTTTACCCACCGGCCGGAAACTCTGAAGAGAAAGACGTGAACGAATGTAAGATGGGGCTGGAGAGGGCATGCCTATGACGTGTTTATCGAGCGGCGGACGGTATTGCTCGAGGATGAGCGTCGACAGCGGAAACGCGTTGGTCTTGGACTTGAGGATGGCAAAGATCGCTACGGCTAAACGGGGGGGCGAATATACGTCGGGAAAACGAAAGAGCGGTGAGCGAGACAGACCGTCTTTTCCGATGTGTCCTTGTACGACTTTGCGTTCAGCGCATTCCCAGACGCGCTGTCCAGCATTTTTTTTTAAATCTGAGGCCCAGGATGGCACCGACTGGCGTACCTTTTCACCGTCCTGGTCTTGATAGTGGATCCTGGTCAACGCGACGAACCTGAACAGCTCGGTTGACAAGGAAGATGCGGGTACGACTCGGACTCACTTTGAATGTGCATTGTCGAGTGGTTCCGTGGAGAGAACTTTTGGAGCTGACATGGTATGGATTCGAGATCGTACAAACAGTCGACCAACATTCACAGCAAAAAATGAGTAGCTCATATCACTTTCCTCTGGGTCGTTTCTTTGGCTGCTCCATTTTGTCATCCAACTGCCGTTTGGTTCCCTTGCCATCCTTTTTTGGTTCATCCTCCTCCTCCTCATCACCATCATCATCACTCTCCTCGTCTTCCTTGTCCTCCTCCTTGTCCTCCTCCTCCTTGTCCTCCTCGTCATCCTCGTCATCGTCCTCGTCCTCGTCCTCGTCATCCTCTTCTTCACTGTCTTCCAGCGTCCCTTTTTCTACACCTTCTGCAACCAATCCATTCCACCGCCCGCCTTCCTCACTCCCAAGATCACATGTCCATATCGGCAGACTAACACTCGTACTCGTTTTGATGTGTAGACTTTGAATGTTATCCCATCCACCCTTGATAAGACGAACGACAACAGGGAGAGCAGTCTCGAGGTTGACCTGCGCTTGTTTCGGCGTATGCGATAACAGTGCTACCTTTACAGATCTGATCAAGTGTTGAGTCCCTGACAAATATTATATCAGAGTACCTACGTGCAGGTCCCTTTATTTTGGTGCATATAAGACGATTCAATGGCTCGCTCGAGCTCGCCCTTGAGATTTTTGCGCGTCAGACAGACAGGAATGGGTTGTCTAGCCAAGTTGCGTTCAACGAAGAAAAAAAAAACACTGCTAGAAACACCACGCACTTTTTAGCGTCGAACCATTTCGAACCGAGTAACCGTGGAAGGAGGGGTATGACACGCTCATCCGCGAGAAACATGGCATTTTCCTTCAACAAGAGTCGCCGTGCCTCGAACGCCTTGAACTTTCCCTTGAGTTTCTCCACCCCGACGACTCTGGATATAAACTTGACGTGATGTCGTTCGAGAAGATCCTTGTACTGTCGCTGAGGGTCTTTGGTGATCAGACACACGCCCTCCGTCCGGGGATCGACCAGCGGGTATTTGATGGGACTGAGATCTCCCCGTGAGGAGTCATCTAGCACGGCGAGAGACCAACGTACATTCGAAACGGTTTGAGTTTTTGTTCTGGATGCATCGTCTTGACGGTGATCTGGAGCCATATGTGTTGCTCTCTGCCCGGCAAGAGCTCTGTTTCGGCGCGTTTCTCCTCCAACTTGGTCGCATATGCATGGAGGGCATTTATGGCACGTTTGCACTGTTGAACGGACACATGCGCGTCGATGAGCTCGTCCTCGGTCATGGCGTCGGTCTGAAAACGCGTACTGGGTGTTGTTCCATATTTGTCTACGCCTACACTACCAACTCGGTATAATGCACAGACGAGCACCCTCTCAGCCGTTCTGCAGCTTGTTCCGCCGTAAGATCACGCTGAGGCTCCGCCATAACTTCATATCTGTCCGAGCACCATCAGTCATCATCTCGAATAAACGACACGACGTACCCAGCTAAAAATTTGCGCACCGTCGCGCTCCTCAGCAAAGGTGGCTCAAAATGGACGTGAAAATGCGCAATATCATCCTCATCCTCTACGAGTATCCCGTCGACGCGCTTGGGGGGGAGAGGTCGTTGGTGAATGCCCATGGCATAGGCAAAGGAACAGGAGAAGAGGTTATCATAGCGGATCGTAATCCGTGATATGATATCCGCAAACGCGCGTGTTTCTTCTGGGTTGAAATGAGACAAGGAGGGTATATGCCTATTGTAGGGTAACACTGGTGCACCATCGTGAGCTCTCTCAGAATAGGCCCTATGGAAAAACCATCTCACCGAGTACTTCAAACGGCCAGTAAGCCCACCACGGAACGAGTGCAACAAAGTGGTCGTTCTCGACCACGATACGTTCCTTTGCAGTACGTTCATACGTGACGTATTCGCACAAGAGACACGGCTGGTTCTGGTACCCCTTCGGCCCATTGGTTGTCGCTGCAGAGGACAGAGCGTAATCACGTAGATTGCTGAGCTCCTTGGCTGGGAGGGTCGGAAGGGTCGATGTAGACCAAACTTGACTGTGCGGATGCGGATTGGAACAACCCATCATCGCACCCTTGTTCTGATTTCGCGCTGATCAGCCTGTGCCCTTGCTGAGAACAAGAAAGCGACCTGCCTCGAAAATCTGGACGTATGCAATGCCGTCCTGCATACCCCGACGATGGTATATACGGGTCCACTCTTCGACGATGGTCAGGATGTCGTCTAGGCCGAGGGTAGGCAGACTCAGGTCATGCCTCGGATGGAAACACACGACATCGCAACCACCCTGAATCGGTTCGGCGGTCAGCAAGGGATGGGGAGCAACAGGAGCAGCAGGTCCCGGTGGTGGTAGAACGGCAGCATAGTCATTCTCGAATACCATGGTGGCCTCGTAGTCTTCGTTAATCGATCCGTTCGCGCGGGCATTTCCCGGGCAGAGGTAGCAGTTCTTGTCATACTGTGTGAGATTGGACGGCGCGGGGGGCTCTGTCTGGCCTTGCCAAGGACGTTTCGTACGATGTGGAGAGACGAGGATGTGTGTGCTGGTGAGGGGGTTGTCTGCGGAGGCTTAGGAAGAGATGTGGAACGAGCAAACGAGTCTTACATCGTCTGTGGGGGTGCGTCGTCGCATCGAACTGATCTGCCATCATCGTTCGTTCAAAGTGACGTGCGCTCCCAACATGTCCGAGCCAACGCACAGGCGACGCCGCGTTCCGCGTTCACCCCCGCCGCCAGTCTACAACCTCAACGACGAGGACGACACGTATGAACCATACGTTCCCGTCGCCCAACGACGCGAAGCCAAACTCGCCAGACTTTCCGCACTGTCGTCCACGTCTGACGCGCGGGAAAGGGCAAAGCAACAATTGGAGGAACTGCTCGAGAAGGAGGATGCGGAACGTGAAGAAGAAAGACGCAGGGAAAGGGCGAGGAAGGAGAGAACGCTCCTCCTCGAGGCCCAGGAGGTCCATTCCCGCAGGGCTGCAGAAGGTGCGCGTAGTCGCATTCATATCTCATCCTGCCTCACCTCCTCTGCCTTTAGATGCAAAAAAGACAGACGTAGAAAAGGCTGAGGAAGCCGACGCCGAAATACTTGCTGCAATAGCCAGTCGCAGGAAGCTCGCTTCAGATCTGGAGCTTGCAAAGGGTATACAGTATTCAGAGTCGCTCAGGACCTCGTAGGTTGCCTGTCCTCCCCACCATGCTTTGGCCTGATCCATGGCCCAGATGGAGACCTCCAAAGTATATTCGCGAACGTACAGAAGACCAGCACCGACGTCTACGCGAAAAGTACCACATCATCGTCGATGGCGAGGACATACCACCCCCAATCGAGCACTTTGAAGTGAGCACAATATCAGCACTACACACACAAGGACTCTCATAATGTTTCAGGATATGAAAATACCAGATGCCATGCTTCAGTTCCTCAAGTCCAAGAAAATCACCACCCCCACCCCCATCCAGCTGCAAGGCATACCCATTGCGTAAGATTTATCTTCTCGTCGTACAACCTAGCGCACTTATACCCCATAGCTTCTCCGGTCGAGATATGATCGGTATTGCTTTCACAGGTTCCGGGAAAACCCTTGCTTTTTGTCTTCCCCTCATCATGCTCGCTCTCGAGGAAGAAGTCCGTCTTCCTTTTGTCCGCGGCGAAGGTCCCGTTGGCGTCGTTCTCTGTCCCTCACGCGAGCTTGCAACACAAACGTACGAAAACGTTCTCTCATGGACTGCTGCCATCTCCAAAGATCACAAATATCCCCCTCTGAACACACTGTTGTGTATAGGTGGCATATCCATGGGCGAGCAGAGCCACGTGTTGAACAAGGGGCTCCATATCGTCGTTGCCACACCCGGGAGACTCATCGATATGTTGGAAAAGAAGAGGTTCGGGTTCGCAAATTGCAAGTATCTGTGCATGGACGAGGCGGATCGCATGATCGATCTGGGATTCGAGGATGACGTCCGAAACATTATGAGTTTCTTCAAGGTGCGTCTCTCTTACTCGCAGAGACGAGTCATTGTGTTCCTGAACCGCATGCGTAGCGTCAACGCCAGACACTCCTCTTCTCTGCCACGATGCCGCGCAAGATTCAAGACTTTGCACAACAGTCACTCGTCCGGCCTGTGCTCGTCAACGTTGGCCGTGCAGGCGCCGCCAACTTGGACGTACTGCAAGTCGTCGAATACGTTAAGCAGGAAG
>JBBPRT010000439.1:0-11608 GCA_038093175.1 Boletus hoseneyae
CATAGCATAGGGCATTCCTGCCCATTACTTAGGTGAATTCAGTCGTTTTTGCCCACCTTAGGCAGCGGCTGAGCATAGGGCATTCCTGCCCATTACTTAGAATCTGTCACAGTGGCATCAATACCAGCTTTGCCTATATGTGCATGCCACTCGTAAATCTTTTGCATGCACTGGATATCGTGCATAAGGGCCATCAATTTGGCCATCAATCATACGGGTATTAGTAATGTAATTAAATGACCGTTTGAAAACCTCACCAAACGGTAGATATCATTGTCTTCATCAAACCAGTGAGGCCAGTCCAATATAACGTGGTCCCACAGTTCCTGTAACTTGTCCACAAAGTGGTCAGTGACTGACCATGGATTCTCTAATGTGCCGTAGTAGAGATGGAGCAAAGGAATGAAAACCTTTGTGAATTGAGCTGCTGAACCATCTGGTAAGTTTTGATGGCTGGGTCGATTCTTTGTAGTGGTTGCGGTCGAGATAGGTGCACTATGGTGTAAATGCTCTTAGAGAGTGTTCGTGACAATCTTGGTAACAATTTTGGGACCCTAAGAGAGCTAGTTAGTATTGATTCAGATACACAGTAGGTGATTGGGGTACCGCCATAGTCCTGGCTAGCTGCAGGGTCTCAGGCCTCTCTTGCTCATTTGTGAATCCTCTGAATGTAGATGAAACACCATCTTCCAATCTGTGACTCATGTGCTGATGTCCCTCAGTTGCCATGCCAGTGTGATGTCCGAATTGCTGGCTGTTGGCTGGCTTTCCTTCATTGCGAGCATGCTGGTAACCATGGGTGAGGCCGCTCAGCGGGTATTGCACTTTTGCCTTCTTGTGCGTGCCTAGACTTAGCGTACCCAGATAAATTCTAGTAAAATAGTGAATCAGTCTCAACACCTGAGATATTTGAGAGACTTACGCTCCCTCATGCTGGAGCTTGTGCTTGCCAGTCTGGGCATGAGGGCTGGTAGTGACAGTTCCAGATTTGCTGCTGGCCCATGCTGCCTCAATGAGTTGCCTCATGACCTTTGCTGGTCTTGCTGGCTTTAAATTAGTCACTGTGCCCTCACTATCAGTCGCTTCATTATCACTTCCATTCATCGCTATATCATGTGCAGGATTGATGTTGTAGATGTTCCCACTGTTGGTTGACTCGTGCTCAGTGTCTGAAGGTTCTAAATGGCAAAAAAAGGTAAGTAGCCTCATGTACCTCATCATGTATCACAGTACTTCTACCTTTGTCAGTTTCAGTCTCTTCACGCGACCTCTTCACCATTACTAATGTCGGATTCTGAAAGTTGATATGTTGGGCCTTCATCTGTGATTGTAACTGATCTTCTATTTCAGCCGTCCGGCAGATGTTTTCTCTACACTCTTTGTTAGCTGCCGCTGCCGCTGCCACTAGAGCAGTGCACTCTTCTTTGATGACCTTAGAGCTTTGTCGTGGTGCTGGCATGTCAGATACACCGGGATGTCAGCTCTTGTTTGCCATGTGAGTATTCATCTGCTGCGACATAATGAGGTTGAGGGCAAGGATGGCATAGTGAGTGAGTGAGAGCAAAGGAGCAGGGGGCAGGGGAGCATCATCACACTACCCGGTCAGTTTTTCAATGTACACATTAGTGGTCACTGCCTTTTTTTTTGGTGATGTAGAATGCAGACAACCCCTTATATTGCCATGTTGCCTCATTGCCCATGTGTTCACCCATGTGCAAGCACATGGGAACGGATGCCTCTGCCATATTTCATTTTGGCATAGAATGTAGATGTGCCTCACATCCAAATACCACAGCCCACTGCCTCTCTTTCTATGAGACTACAACATCTATGTCTCCAGCAGGTCGTTTTCCCATATATCCGTTTCATCTGAAATCCTTCGTTTGTAGCATCCCGGGGTGCAACAAGAGCTGCAGGACCAAGGGAGGTCTGAAACGCCATGGCCGAATACATCAACGACAAGGTCATGAACACATGCAGAATCATGAACGCATATAGGATCACCTTGACCCAGGCAAGCCAAATCCTGACAAACTATGTATGTACCTACAAATGAAGTTGCTACATTATTTTTCTGACCAGTCTAATTGAAGCTGGTGACCCTGGGCCAGGCAAGCCAAATTCCAATGAACTACCCCAACAGCATATTCAGTATCACCCTGTGCTCAATGGTATGTATCTACAAACAATGTTACATTGTTTTTCTGACCAGTTGGATCAAACAGGGGCATCATGCAACCCCTTTGGCCGCAACCTTCCTCCAAGTACACCACCATTGCCCTTGGACCACTGTGCCCAAGATGATTGGACACTGTATACACGCTGTGCTCAGTTCGAGTTAGTGGAGTTTTTATACCAAAAGGTACAGATGTCTGCAGATAAGATAGACACGCTAATGGACATCATGTCCATGATGTACAATGGCCATGAGGCACTGTTTGGGTCCTATGATGCATTGTACTAGTCCATTGATGCCATCCTGTATGGTGATTGCCCATGGCAGTCCTTTGCAGTAAGGTATTCAGGACAGTTGCCTGTGGACCCACCACCATGGATGCTGGCCGACTACAATGCTTGGTACTACAATCCACTCAAAATCCTTGAACAACAAATTGGGAACCCAGAATTTGTGGGTGAAATTGACTATGCTGCAAAGGTGAGCTTTATTATCTACGAACTATCATTGTAATGTCATTGATCATCATAGGTAGTGACAGGTGAAAATGGCCAACGTGAGGTCTGTGACCTCATGTTGGGTCAGTGGGCATGGGACCAGTTGGTAAGCCTGCACATTTATATTTGCTTGACAACCTAACTTGACTCAATTCCATCTAGGAACTTATTGCACAGGATCCAGATACCCATAGTGCTGTGTTTGCACCTATAGTACTAGGTAGTGACAAGACAGTTGTCAGCGTTGGCACAGGCAACACAGAATACCATTCATTGTATATCTCTCTGGGTAGTGTTCACAACAACATTTGACATTTCCATAGTGGCGCTATGACAGTTTTGGCTTTCCTGACCATCCCCAAATGTAAGTACTGTACGATCTCTCATGCTTGCCATGCTGATACATTGTTGTTGGATAGCTGATGTAGCTCACAAGGATGATTCTGAATTTCACCAATTTTGCTGCAAGATATTCCACTCATCGCTCGCCACCATCCTTGAGCTAGTCAAACAAGCTATGACCAAACCGCATGTGACATGATGCGGTGACAGACACTTCTGCTGTATTATATATGGTCTTGGGCCTTACATTGCTGATTACCCAGAGCAAGCAATGCTTGCATGTATTGTGCAGGGTTGGTGTGCACAGTACATTACGTCATTCACTTTTCAAGCAATATCTTTGCTGATAGTGGCTAGTTGTACGGCCCATCATAGTGACCTTGATCAAAATAGTGGACCACATGCACACATGCATGCGGTACAACTTCAGGCAACAATGGACGTGCGGGCATTATGGAATGAGTATGGTATTGTTGATGATGTCGGGGTAGGCTCATCTCTAACTTTTATATTATTGTATGTATTAACAATGGTCTGATTGCAACTAGCCTTTTACAGTTCATTTTCCTCGTGCAGACATCCACGAACTGATCACACCCGATTTAATTCATCAACTAATTAAAGGAACCTTTAAAGACCACCTCGTCAGCTGGGTCAATGAATATCTAGAGCACACTTATCCAAAGCAGCAAACTGCTGAAATGATAGCCAAGATTGACCGCAGGTGGGCCATCATCAGATCACATGATGTTGCTCACTGATCCAGAGATCTTTGATCTCATTAACAGGATTGCTGCTGTGCCACCATTTCCTGGACTGCACCGATTCCCTGAAGGTTGAGGATTTAAGCAGTGGACAGGGGACAATTCAAAAGTGTTGATGAAGGTGAGGGGTCTGACTGCTGGCTGATCTTTACAAGACTAATTTGTTGACTTTTCTGTAGATTTATTTGCCCACAATTGCAGGTCTGGTCCCAGACGAGATGGTGCATGCTATCACTGCATTCCTTGACTTTTGTTATATCGTGCGAAAGTCAGTCATCAATGAAACCGATCTTGATGCCATTGATAATGCAGTACAGCGCTTCCACCTCAAACAGCAGATTTTCAAGAAGGTTGGAGTTCAAGCCCATTTCTCACTACCTCGTCAACATGCCATGGTCCATTATCGCACACTAATTGAAATGTTCAGGGCACCAAATGGACTTTGTTCTTCAATCACAGAATCACGGCACATTAAGGCAGTGAAAGAACCATGGTGCTGGTCTAACCGATTTGAGGCGCTTGGACAAATGTTGGTCACCAATCAACGACTAGACAAACTGGCTGTGGCGCAGTTGGTATTCACACAAAAGGGCATGCTGGATGCACTATTGGACATGCAAGAGAGCGCACACAATGTTATGGTCACTGCTATAGAACCTCTGGATGGAGACAAAGAAGGACCCCAGGCTGTTGAAATTGAGGGGGACAAATCTGTCTACGATGTTCAACTTGCAAGAAAACCTGGTGAGTAGTCTACATTATAGCACGTCTATGTCATGTTTGCTAACCATTAAATATATATCTAGTTTCAAACATTCCACGTGCATGTGAGCATGTAGCTGCACACTATGGGTTTCCAGAGCCTATCAAATGCATTCAACAATTCCTGTACGACCAATTAAACCCTGACACGGAGGTGCTTGGGGACCGGGCTGACCTACATGACTGTCCATCATTCAGCGGCAATATCAAGGTGTTCACCTCAGCTTCTGCAATGTACCATGCACCTAGTGATCACTCGGGACGGTGTGGAATGCACCAGGATATCATCTGTAGTACACCACAGTGGTGGGGGGGTGCAGCATGGTATGATTGTGTTTTGGTGAATGGTGGCAGTTCAGAGAATGATCCACTTGGTGGTTTATTGGTCACTCGTGTCTTACTTTTCTTCTCATTCAGGCATCATGGGCATTCTTATTCATGTGCCCTTGTTGAATGGTTCCTCCCCATCAGTGATGAGCCTGATGGCCTGACAGGAATGTGGATTATAGTTCCAGAGGTGAATGCTGCCAGACAGCAGGTTCAAGCAGTCATCTCTGTGAAAACTATCCTATGAGGAGTATATTTGATTGGAGTTTACGGCAAGCAATTTTTACCTATTCCATTTTATTTTTAAGAATCTCTTGATGCCTTTAACACTTACTATGTCAATAAGTACATAGATCATCATTCATATAATATCTGCTGATCTGATCAGACTTTGAGTACTTTCATAACTGTGATTGTATGTAGCAACTGTGAACACTTTCCAACAGACATGACAGATCCGACAGTTGGCCCACAGACCTGGCAGATACCACAGCCGGGGTAACATATTGCTGATGCGCAGTCCTGCGTGGTCCTGACCATTACCCGATTTACTGAAAAGTTCCACCCACGACAGTTTGGAGTGATGTTCTAATCATTTCCGTCGCGGACATTTAATTTAGCACCCTCTGGACCATGAGGGTGTTGAATTGTGCCTTTTGAAGACAATTCCATCTCTGATCTCGTGGAATGGTGGAAAATGCTGTGAAGTAACCCGAATTTAAGCCCCATAGTAGTACGATATCATTATCTTGTCGGGCCGTCCGGTGGGACTACTCCATTGTTTTCCTTCATTCGACTTAGAAAGTATGAACTAGAATATGTCAAGTGAATTCATGTGTAGTCCTGCCCACCTTTTTTTTCAAACATTTTGGTCGGCGGGCCCTTCAGTAAATCGGGTAATGGTCAGGACCACGCAGGACTGCGTAGTAGGATCGTCGGCTAGCACTAACCGATTCCCTGAAAAGTTAGAGTTTTTTCTGTTTCATACCGGACGGCTCGACAGGATAATGATATCATACACCGTGACCGTAGTAGGGTTTGCCAAGTGTGATGATAGGCTGGGAGGTTCCGTGTCATAATCGCGGGTGGTTCAAGTTTCCCGACTGAAAGAACCCGTGAGGCAGAGAATTTGACGTCGTTTTCGTCGACAACAAGCTTCCATTATTCCTTCATACAACTTCCCTCATTTCACAACCAACAATCCGAGAGTCTGAACTCGGACGAAACTTCCATAGATGACGGACAAGAAGAAGACAACAAAATCTTCCAGACAGTAAACAGAAGGCATGCATATGGCGAGAGACATAACTCGGACATGATGGGACGCTTACACCACACGATTCTTGATAAACTATCTGTGCCGCTTATCGGATGCCTTGTGCATGGCGTCGGACGGCACTATGTGGGTTGATAGGAACACAGTGAACCATATGGATACGCCGAAATGCGCACGAGTATCCGAAAGGGCTCCCGCGCTCGGCTGGCCCGTGGGAGCTCTGCTGACTCCGGTCGTCTAAGAAGTCTCCTTACTTCCCACCCGCCTTCACCCATCCTGCCCGGGGTCGCGGTCGCCGCACCCAACTCCCTCGGCCTGGAGGATGGTAGTACCCTAAGTGGACCTGGAAGGCTACGGTTGGGGTAGCGGTAAGCCCCCTGACGAGAACTTTCACAGGTTCGAAACCGTAGCCCTGCCCGTAAGCCCCCTCTGCCTCTGCTCGTACCGTACAGATCTAATCTGGTCCAGCCCCAATCCTCGGAGAGGGGCGCCAGACGGGCGAGCAAGCGGAGGTTCAGCCCAGGACCCCTCCTACGCACACAGACTAGGGCCTGACCCCGGGGTCAGGCCTGCCATTTTTGATCGAAGGACAGGGGTGAGCTCAAAAATAGGGCGGGGCCGTTGACTAACAGCCCCCTTACATAATCGCGCACACTTCAATCAGTCAAGCAGTCACCGCACAAGTTCAAGTTCTGACAACGCGGCCACTGGGATCCGTATTTACCGCTCATCGCCCCTCGCATGACTCCTGCATGTTCTCTGGGGCACATGGGCCTAGCCTGGTTTATAATCTCTGCCACCGGGGAGCCCTGTATCTGGCCATTGCTACCCTCATACCTTGTACTTCTTACCATCATAGTCACGACTTTCAATACTATGCTCCCCCCACCCAGATGCGAATCGTGTCCTCCACGGAGCGGTTCCATTCACGAGGATATAAACATCGCGGAAGAGGATCTCGAGCCTGAGGATGTAGGCGGGGTTCATCCCTCACACAGTACACTTACTCAACATGCATGGCCCATCGGTAGATTATTATACAAAATTTTGCAGGTTCACAGTTCGCCAATGCGTACATGCTGCCCCGGGCTTCCTTTAGAGCCGCGCTTCGCCGTGAAATGCACGGGTTGTATGGGACGCCCTTGGTATTGTTTCCGAGCCAATCTCGAGTGGCTGTGTATCACTAATGGATTTGGTAGGATCCAGGTGACGTCACCTATGACGGTCCCGCTGTCACGAAACCTGGAAATGTCACGGTAAGTGGGATCTGTACATGCTTCGCCACACTCACTCTAACTACATGTACAACAGGGCATACAAACACCAGAAGCCGCACAACTAACCGAGGCACATTCTCAGATCGAGAATTCGTACTTGGGGACATACCATTGCCAATGGGTAGTGCGTGGCACCGAGATGTTATGCGGCGCTAGAATCGCATGTCACAATGTGCCCAAACATCTCAGGGTACATGGCATTAAGAAAAAGCATTATAAGGAGGTGATCAGATGCTTGTGGCGTGACTGCAATGAGGAGGTGGGAAGGAAGAACATTTCCCGCCATGTGCGAGAATGCCACTTGAACGATCGAAGACAAAGGAAGCACTCTTCTCGAAACAAAGCTAGGTCAGAGCCATGCCCTTGGAATTATGACGAACGACTGAGCTCTTTGTTATAGGTATGAAAATGGGTGTAAGCCCACTGGCATTCTGTCGACATATATACCCCATGCCTCATAGAGATACAGCAGTTCTTCCATGTACCCATATGCCATAGTCACCTATAGAGCGTGGTCCAGTTCAGCTTGTCCGCTTTTCTCGGCGTTTCTCGCCATTGGCCAGGCATGATTTCCCCAGCTTGAGAATAGTTATTCATCTCCCCGACTCGCAGTCTCGCTTTGAGAGCTAGTTCCTAACGCACATGATCAAACACAGCCACCATATACTGCAAGGCCATTTGGTTGCGCGGTATTTCCTGCGTTCACAAAAACTTGACAGTGGCCATTCTAGGTTAACTTCGGATCAGTCCTGCAGGAAAGATTCCGCGCTCAGACTTCTTAGCAGAGTAATTACTAACAGATGCGCGGATGAATATAATTCTGCACACCTACTTCAAGTGGCAAGGGCCGTTAAACTGCTGCCACTGGTTGCTGCGTTTACCAGCGGCCAACTTGCCTGACAGTCAAGCCTCATGGGAGAATTTCCATGCCCGACCCGAGTCTTGGACCAGACCAACCTCGAACAAGGAGCGTCGCGTTTTGTCGGTTTCGGAGGGTTGGTTTTCAGTATTCTGCTTCCAGAACAGGCAAGCGATGTAGTGGAATGTGACTTCCCTGGCGGGCTTTGGACGATGGCATAGCGGATCTCGCATAGCCCGGCAAGCCCCGGTTAGGTTCTCACGCCCCTTCTACTCGCATCGACGGTGAGTACTGAGTGCTGAGTGCTGATGCATACTGATGTCTTGAGGGACAGAGAGCTTTACATAAACTTTAATCGACTCACAAAATATGGACAGCTCCATTCACACTCGTCCCGCGACGAGTCTTGAACCTGCGGAAGCTTTATGCGCGCGATCTGCAGGGACGATGTGAAGCGACATCAACACAACGTTTGGTTTCACATTGGGGTGTGATGCCATCACTGTTCGCGGATGATGTGCGGAACGAGGGTTGGAGCAGGGCCAAGTGATACGGCTGGAAGAGGAAATGCGCAGCGCCCACTGTCGGTAGCGGTACGTGATGTAGATGACTGTGAGATCCAAATCTCACCACGTTTTAGCGTCAGCCCTACTCGGTGAAACCGTGCTCGCCATTGTCGGCAAGACGATAAGGAATCATTGGCCGCGGTCGCTATCAACGGAACGTGGGTGGGTGCCCCGTCTATTAGAAATAGGAGAAATAAATCAAAGTAAGGAACCTGGTGATCGGACAGGCCCCGACTTGCCGGTGTGTACAGAATTTCGTCTTTCATCCTCCCAGACAAATTCACGATCAGAGTAGAAGGAAAGGAGGACGGGTCGAGGGGTCAGGACATGCCCACCTCTCTCGCGTGTACCTGTCAACGACCAAGTTTGCGTGTCGGTTTGGACACAAAGGTGCGGCGATAGTGACTTCGGCTGGTTGCTGCGGGAGGCCTTTCAGGCAGCCCATCTGTCTGCCCTGGCTTCTTTTGCTGCCAGCCCAAGAGCGACTTGGCAGCACAACACTTGGTGAGTGTTAGCCATTCCTCTATCTACTTGGTAAGTTGTTCTTGTCAATACACTTGGTAATTATGTCACTCACTCACATTATTTGATTTATTGTTCTAGTATGCAATTAATGCAAAGTCAGTTATTGTTTTGTCAATGCACTTATTCTCGATGAAGCAGGAATACGTAGACCCGCCCTAGCGTTGCGCAATATCTGACCTTGTTCGAGCAGCTGCTTCCACCGATCAACAGCCCGAACATCTTGTGCGAAGTCAGAGCAAGTCACTCGGAAGACACAAGGCCAGTACACGTTGAAGGATCTCTCCCTTCCCCTCCGACTCTCGCCGTGGTCTGGGAACCCGATTCGTGTACGCCGTACGGGGGGACAATGCATCGTGACGCAGAGCGTGTCAACGTATGTATATAGTATAACCATATCGTGTCGTTCATTTGTGACGCCGAGTTTATTGATCAGCCTGGATTCACAAGTCGTTGCGTGGCGACGGTGTGACGCGTTGTGGGGTGCAGTGTGAATCTGTGAATCTGTGATTGTCGATTAATGAATCATTGATCAGTGCATGTGGATATGCTGCGTCGTGGGTCGATCTTCGACTGATCAGTAGTTAAATAGAACAATGAAGCATGATGGGATCGTAATCCCGAGGGTATGATAGGTCGAGCCGCCACACAACTTGAAAGTATGAGGAACATTCGTGACCATGACGACCAAGAGACAGTCGTGTGTATATATTTTCAAGCGCCAGTAGATACACTAGTACATGTGTAACCTGATATTCAAATGCGGTCCCACCTCCGGAGCGCGGTCCGCCAGCAAACCTACGAGAGAAGGTAAAGATGTTAACGGGAACATAGTAATAACAGCGACGATCACAACACGAGAACAAAAGAGTACATCCGCGAATAAAAAAAGGGGTTGTCCGTGACCGACGAAAAGCTCATTCGGACCGAACATGGAGAGGAGTTGAGCGGAATCTATGAGATGGGAATGGAGAAGCAAAGGATGAACAACACAAAAAGAGAAGGAAAAGGACAGAACAAATGGTATCGACATGAATACTTATCATTGCGGACAGAAATAGTATATGCAAAAAAAAAACGTTCACCTGAGAAAAATGGTGAGACCCGACCCGAACACAGAGGAATCCTCGAGTCCGTTCTAAAAACGAGTTGCGAAAGTATTAATTGAGAAGCGTGTAAAGTCATCTTCTACCTATGCGATCGATGTCAACTCAGTGTCGCATCGCTAAACGCCATCCACAGAAACTCACTTCAAGATTTTGTGCCTCTCTCGAATCTTACAGCGCATTGCCTACTAGGTGGTCCATAGACCCATAGCTTACCCGCTTTTGAGCCAGGAACGTTGGAAGCGTTTGATTAGCCTCCCGTAAGCAGTCGACGGGAATTAAGCCTCGTTCGTGACGCGCCACTTCAGAACTTGGTAATTTATCGACGAACGCCCAGCCATCATCAAAGATTTGAAGAAGGCGGACGCGGTCACCGGGATGAACTTTCATTTCGTCGTCCAACGAGGGTGCAAAAGGACGGCGGATGACCTCGAAGTCCGCAAATTCTGGCTTCACGGGATCAGTGAAGGGATCGACGAAAGGAACGGCTGTAGTGCTGAATGGAGAGGATGTGACACCGGGCATCAATGAATGAGGGAAGGGAGGCGTCTTGGCTGACGCTGGAGGAAGGTCAGCCATAAAGGCGAGGGGAGGTGGGCTGAGATGGACGAGAGTAGTCACAGAAGATTGGGAAGACGCAGGTGCCTGTGTCCCGTAAACGTAGAAAGCGTCCATTGTGGACGATGACGGCGCAGGCGGTTTTGGGAAAGCAAAGGACTCCGAGGGAGAGAATGGACGGACAGACATGGCTGTGGAGTTATGACCCGTTGAAAGGGTCAAGTACTGGGTGTCTAGGTCGCTGCCATTGCTCAGCATGCTGTTGATAGACTCCCTGCGCGCTACTGCAGCCCCAGTGGAGATTAAGACAGAGTTACGCTCGCGAACTTCAGCCATAGGGGGAAGGTCGGGGACAACTCCTAGAGGAATTCTCGAAGGGGAATCCGCGCGGAACATTAACCCTTGGTCAAAGTTGGTAGCAAAGCTACTGCGGGCACTCAGTCTGCTGGCTGGTTCCCCGTCCGATCCGGGGGGACTGCGAGGGTTGACGGGGGAAAAGTTTCCGTCAGAAGCAGTGCGGCCGAACCACCATTGCCTGCGAAGCTCCATACGACGCGCAATCGAGCGGCGCCGAAC
>JBBPRT010000440.1:0-11601 GCA_038093175.1 Boletus hoseneyae
ACCTCAAGGGTGGTAGGCCAGTCATCCTGGTGTTCAGTAAGGGGAGCAATGACATGTGACCATGTGTGGCAGACTTTGCCAGAGGAGAGTTTGGAGTGGCAGATTTTGCTTGCTGTGTATTGGTCGATTTGTAGGTGGTGGTTAGGTTTGTTTATCCAGCAGGTTGTTATGGCGTCTGTGGGGTGGATCATACCTTGGATTACTCGTTTGCAGTGCAGCACCCATATTAGGTGGGCTGCTTCAGAGATCATTATTTGTAATAGGTGGGAGTGTCCAGCAGTGCGGGCAGTGGTGTGAGGATTTTTAGGGTTGGGGGTTGGAAAGGTTAGGGAGGTGCATCCCAGGATGGTCCCTAGGGTAATGTTAGGCCATGGGGGTAGGGTGGTTGGCCAGAGAGACTTCGTCAGGTGCCAGATTTTGATGCATTCTGGGCTTTTGCAGTTGAGGTGTTATAGTTCTGGACCTCATGCTACATTTTTCTCATTTTCTTTGTCTCATCACACTTAGTATTTTTCACTTTCGCAGTCACGTGACTTGACCCCTTTTTAGGATCACGTGACTTTCTGCTCTTCCTCGTCACATGACCTCACATGTGACCGTGGGACAACATATGACTCGAGTCCAGACCAAGTCCAGACTCTCGTCTATCTATGATGTCACGCCTCATGGTTACCTTGCTGTTTCCTCATGTCTCCTTATCTTTGTCTTTCCCTCACCGGCCCTCAACTATTTAGGACTCAGACGACCTACCCTAAACCACCCTAGTATCATATATATACTGTTCCCTCTCGTTGTCTTTTCCTTAGTCCTATTCACTTGTCTACTCTCCCTTGGGGGCCTGGACATTTAGTTTACTACTCCTTTCTCTACCTTTGCACTTCTGCTGCCTCATCCTCGTCATCGGATGCTACATCGCTTTTACGTCTCAATCCCAACTTCATTGTTTATCATTGCTCTCGTTGTCACCATTGACACGCACCTCCAACAAATTGTCTCTATAAGTTCCCGCCTTATCCCTGTTGATACGCAGGTCTAAGACGTCCAAGTTCCCATCTGGTTTCACGAGGAGGATGTGTTCAAGAGTTTCTGTTGCATTGTCGCAGCCCGGGTGGTGGCAGGAGGCTCAGGGGGTGTATTGTGGGTTCAGGATGGCAGTCCAGTAGTCTCTGATTTTCAGTGCATGGTGTAGGGCTTTGATAAGGAAAAGTTGCACCGGTTTGCATAGGGACGGGTTCCTACATTTCATCCATATGGATGTGTCTGTTTCCATGGTTCCAGAAATTGCATGGATGGCGAAGTGTGAGATGTCCAGGTTGATGAGGGTTGCACGTTTGTATGGGAGTATGGGCAATAGGGCTGTGACATCTTGGTAGGTGACAGATTGGGAGATGGTCGTGAGTTTTGTGCCGGAGAGGTGGAAGTTAGGAGGTACAGAGATGTCAATTTGGTCAGCGAGGGGTTTTGCTGCGTCAATGCTGGCGAGGTTATCAGTACATTCATTACCGGGGACACCATTGTGTCCCTTGATCCATTTGAAGGAGGTGGGTGCAGAGTGTTGTCTAAGGTGGTAGGCAGCTGCACAGAACCAGACAGCATTTGCAATATTGATCCAGCTGTCGTTTTCCCAGGAAGGTAAGTATTTTGTCAGGCCGTCCATGGTGTACCGTAAGTCAGTAACTATTGTGAGGGGTACTGCTGTGTGGGCTTTTTGAAGGGCTATTAAGATTGCTGCTATTTCACCGGTTTGATTGGTTTGGGTGGGGCCTGGGATTCTTGTAGATGTGTTGAGGGGGTGGTTGTGACCAAAGTAAATGCCGCTGCCATAGGAGGCATTTTGTTTTCCATTGTGGGTGCAAGAGCCGTCTATGTATATGGTGATTGGGGGTATTTGGGGCATGTGTGGGGGGCGGAGGTGTTTTAGGCAATGAGCAGGTTTGTTGCTGGAATGTAGAGGGTTGGTGAAAAACACGGAAGCAGTCTGTGAGACTTTGTTACGTTTCTTTTCTTTTCTTGTACTTCTTTCTTTAGATAAGGACTGACCTCACTGACATATGTACCAGTCCTCCGCTTGCCTTGCTCTTGGACTCATACTTGGCCATTTGGGCCCCGTCAAGTATTCCTCACCTTGCTTATTTATTGTTGCTTACTCTTCTACCGATGCCATCGCATCGCTTACTTGATCTCTATTGTTAACTCTGCTGACTAATCGTTCTCTCTATTTCCATTCCATTCCAGCTGATTAGTCATTCCCTCTTAGCCTTAGTATATAAACCCTTTGATACCCACATGTATTCCCCACGCTAGTCTTACCTGAACTCCCACCTGAGTTCCTAGCTTCAATACATTGCTTTCTCTCCCCTTGTCCTTGGACTTCTCTAAGTCATCACCCTACTTCTGAGTGGGCACTCCTTGTCTTAACCTCGTCTCAGCAACTACTGCTGCTGATCTCCAAGCCTTACCTTTGTGGTAGTGGCCTATCATCTTGGTTGGAAAACCTCCAACACCTTTGCTTAAAGGAAACCCCTTGGTGCGACTCTTCGGAAGACTGTTGTCTTCACCTTTCAGGTCTTTGCTTGTCCACACCTAGGCCAAGTGTAATAGGCTTAATTGGGCTGTTATTGTTGGATCAAAGACAATTTCATCTCCAGCACTTGGGACCGTGCTGGCGTTTTTTTCATAGTGGTGGTGGGTTAGCGTTAGGTTGTCATTAGAGGATCATGTGGAGATGTTGAATTTAGAGATGAGGTCAGCTAATATTTGTTGGGCAGTGGTGGCACATTTGTGGGGGTGTTTGCAACCTTTCAGTTGGTTGTTAATGCAGGGGTCACAAGGATAGGAGGCAATTGGGCGGTGTCTGTATTCAACCTGTGTGAGCTGACAGGTGAGCTTGATAAGGTTTTTGACTCTTTTGATGCTGTGTAACTCTTTTAGGCAGAGGTTTTTTGTTTGGTGATAGGTGCCTGGTGGGGCGCTGAGATGTAGCCATGCAGGGAGCAGTTTTTTTTAGGTGTTTTGATATTTTTAAAGAGGCAAAAGATATGTTGTGTTATTGTATGGTTTTGAGGAGGTCGGTGATAATGCAGGGGAGTTTTTTTATGCGTGTACCTCTGATGGGAGGGGGACCAGGAGGTGAGGAAGGCATTTAGGTCTTTTATGTAGGTAATGCCTGAGGGACAGAGGCAGTTGATGATGGCGTCGAAGAGGTATGACCAGATGGGGTGTGATTGGGAGAGGTCAAGGTAGGCGTTTGCCCAGGTGATGGTGATAGCTTGGTTTCTGGCTTGTAGGTCGAGGAGGTTGATGCCATCTTGGGAGCATGGACATTGTAGGCATGCGAAGCTGATTAGTGGAGCTTTTTTCCCATCCCAGATAAAGTCTCTCATTATTTTAGTGATGGCAGATGTGATGTCATTGGGCATCCCTTGTGCCTTGGTGAGGGATTGAGTTATACCTTCAATGACCATTTGGATGATTAGCCGTTTTCCATCAAGGGTAGGATGTGATTTTTTTCAGGTGGTGAGGGAGAGATTTATCTTGTCCAGTATTGGGTTCCATGGGGTAGTTTTGTCTAGGCTGTTGCCGATCCAGGCACTAAGGTAGTGGACGGCGTGTCCATCGGGGGCAATGTGAACCCCAGATGGGAGGGGTGGGTCTAAGGGGTGGATTTATTGTGTTTCCAGTATTCTATTATGGTGTGGTTTTGATCTGATTGGGATGATTTCTGTTTTTTTGAGGTTAAATTTTGCACCAGAGGCTAGACACCATTGGTGTAGGGCGGCTTCTAGGTCCTTATACTGGTCTTCAGCTGATAGGTAAATGGTTGTATCATCAGCATACATGTTGACAAGGGTCTGTTGTGGGGAGCCTGGGATGTTAAGGCCCCAGAGGTGGGGGAGTTTTGGAGGGAACAGGCAAGTGGTTCAATGGCAAGGTCGAATAGGAGGTAGGATAGGGGGTTGCCTTGGTGTACACCATGAGTGACCAGATAGATGGAGCTGAGTATGCCATTGATGGCAACAGAGGTGTGGGCATGTTGGTATAAGCTCACCACAGTGTTGATGAAGAGTTGGGGGAAGTTAAAGGTGTTGAGGGTGGATAGAAGGTAATGGTGGTCGATTTTGTCATAGGCCTTTTCCTGGTCTAGGGGGATGATTGCTCCGTCTTCTTCCATGTGGTCCGCATAGTCACATATAGTTTTTGCCAGCCTTATGAGGTCGAAAATTGATCTTTTTGGAATAAAGCCAGATTGATCAGGGTGTACTAGTGTGCCAATGTGTCGTGCTAGTTGAGTTGCGAGGGCTTTTGTCATAGTCTTATAATTAGTGTTGAGGAAGGTGATTGGATGGTAGTTTTCAATTCTCATACAGTCTTTTTTTTTTGTATATGGGGCACATCCAACCGAGGAAGAAGTTGGTAGAGGGATCAACACCGTGAGTTTGAACGTCACAGAAGACAGCTGTCATACAGTGTATCACATTAAAGCTAGGTTTTTTGTTTTTCTGTATGGATTGTAGGTACAGGTCATCTAGGTGTTTCCAGACCTTGTATGGTATGCTGTCCATCTCAGCGGCTGTTCCTCTTTTTGACATGTGCATGGCAGAGTGGATCTGGTCTTCTGTAAGGGGTAAGTGCAAGTTGGTGTTGGGGTCAGGGATGTTCATTTTTTGGGTGTCAGGGATATTGTTCAGTACTGCAGTTTGCGCTAGTTGGCATTCTGGTGCTGTTCTTGGGAGGAGTCCCTCTCCTTGGAGCCAGTCGTGGTAGTTGCAAGCTATTTCAGCCATTTTGGTTGAGTTAGTTGTGATGTGGCCAGTTGCTGTTGCTGGATGTGAACCTTTTGAGCAAAGGTTAACCTAATACCTAGGTTGAATGAGTGAATAGATGGCGATGATGGTTTCAGTCTTGATGTCGATGTGGATTGAGACTAGGATGTTGAACATGGCAAATGGAAGTAGGACAATATAGGAGACAAGCATCCACTCAAACAGGGAATGAGACTGGCAAGAGGAGTTGATAGAGAAAATGTAGAGTGGTAGACAAGTGTACAAGGTCCCCTACTGGAGGGAAGGAGATACAAATGAATAGGACTAAGGAAAGAGAACTAGATGACAGAGGGATGGGTTTATATAGTGAGAGGTGGCACGATTAGGGCAGGTCGTCTGAGTTCTAAAAGGTTTAGGGTAGGTAAATAGAAGCATGATAAGGAAAACATGTGAAAACAGCAAGGTGTCCATGAGGTGTGACATCATAGATAAGGCAATGGTCTGGACCCTTGGTCTAGGCCAATGTCACATGATCCCCAGGTAACACGATTGGTCACGTGATATGGAGTGAAGTGAAGTCACGTGCCTGTACAGTAGAGGAGTCATGTGATCAAGGTCACATGATCCGAAAAAGAGAAAAATGATAAGTCCGAATCATAGAATACAAAGAAGTGAAAATACAGGTCCTAAACTACAACAGTTGCTGGGTCGAGTAGTTTGTATACTGGGTCGTGCGGTGTTTTAGGTTTGGTCACCTTGGACCAGTACTTATTGATATGTTCACCATGTATGTGCCATTGGGCCTGTGATTTGAGGTAATTATTTTTGTATCGTTTTGTTTCGAGGTGTGTGAGTTCATTTTCGAGTTGGATTATATGAGTGCGTGTGTCAGCTTGGAGGTCGACGTTGTCTTCTTGTGTGGATTGTTCGATTTCTCATTGAATGGTTGAGATATGGTGTTGAATTTTGGCTAGTTGAATCTTGGCAGTGCATTTCGCTATATCAGAGATCTCAGACTTGAATGTTTCCCATAGAGTTTAGGCATTTGGGTTGGATTTGGGTCTGTTGTGTGGGAGGTTGGCAATGTTTGTCTGGAGTTCACAGCCTAGACAAGTGATTTCCGTTGTGAGGTCTTTATCATAAAGGAGGCCGAGGGGCCATGTCCATCTGCCTTTTCCTATGTTAGGTAGGTGAGGTGGGGCAAAGTGGACAGAGACCAGTTTATGGTCAGTTGGGATAGGGGTGTGGGAGTGCATCCAGTTGGAGAGGCTGTGAGTCATCGTTGGTGGAGAGTATATATGGTCAAGTCATGATAGAGAGGTGTTATTGTGGAATGTAAAGGTGTGATCGTTTGGATGGCAGGTTTGCCAGTGGTCTGTGAGGTGGAAGTGGTGTTGGAAGTCACAGAGGGCTGCTACTGCAGCAGTTGAGTCGGGGTGGGTGAGAGCACGGTCAATGGGGTAATCGGTTATGTTGAAATCACCAAGAAGGAGGTTGGGGTTTTGGATATGGTTGGATGCACAAGCAGTTTTCAGTGTAGCCCAAAAGGTCAGGTGGTCCATTGGGGAGTTGGGGGCATAGACATTTATTATGGAGATTTTGAGGCCATTCTGCTAGGTGATTTGAATATGGATTGCTCAGCCAGGAATGAGGACAGTTGCTTTTGTGGCATCTGTATGTACCAGCTCTTTGTTGATTACTATCACTACCCTAGCAGAGTTAATGGGGCGGTCTGGGTCAGGGGAGTTGAAAATGTGCATACATTTAGTGAAGAGGATGGTGGCTTGGTCAGTCAGTTGATTGGAGAGGTGTGTTTCTTGCAGGCATAGGATGCCTATGCAGTTTTCTCTAATGGTGTGGTTTATGGCAGTCCATTTCGAGATGGGGCCGGGGCCACAGATCGCAGAGGCATGACCTTTCATGTTTAGAGTACCAATAAGGTTGGCCCTCATCGGTTTTCATCATGTGGTGTTAGGTGTTATGTGGTCCCTAGTGTGGGTTGCCTAGTGGGGTGTGTTTGGGTGATTAGTTTGAGGTTGAGTGGGTGGGGGTCTGCCACCTCTAGCCCTGGGCACGTCATCAGGAAGGCCCTTGGCAGTGGGAGGAGCATCCCTTCGGTGTATAGGGGAGCATTACTGTTTATGTGACCGTGGCAGGAGGAGAGAGGAGTGTGTGTGGGGACTTGTTGTCGTACTTAACCACTGCCTTATAACAACTAGGGCAGGTCAGGGGTAGCTTTTACCAGCTATTTCAGTGCTGATATTGGTGCAGGGAGGGGGAAGGGGGCCCAGTCCCCCAGTTCTCCTTGCAAGGAATTTGGGTCCTACCCAATGGGTCAGCGTGACCTAAATAGGTCTCCCATTTGTTGGCACAGGCCAGTGAGGGCACTGCCACTTTCCTGTCCTGCAGGCAGTCAGTAAATGTGGGTGGCAGCCATAGTATTATATACATATTGCCTCACTTTACATATTTCAGTGTGGTATCCGTGCTATGGTGGCATGCTCAGCTTTGACATGGGCGGGGGGCTGTCATGGTTCTATATGGGCACATGGTATAGGTGGGTTGGTTGCGAGGTTAGCAGGTAGGGGTGGGGAATGGTGAGAGGTGATGAAGGGGGTGTACAAGGTGGTCGGGAGAATCTTTTGATTGCAGGGAGCTATTTGTACTATTCATGGGGTCAGTGTGGGTGTCTATAGACAAGGGTGCTTATTTGTATAATAGGAGGTTTATGTATATCTGCATCATCCACGGCCTCTATCCCCAAGAGAATATCCGGGGGTTCTGTTGGTATCTGCCAACAGTTTGGGACCGTTCCAGCCAGGAATTAGAGGAAAGGGGCATAGGCCTCTAGGGTGGCCCACTGAGAGGCAGATGGGGCATGCATTGAGGTGGATGGCAATGCCGATGCCGTCTAGGATGGAGGGGTAGTGTAGGTCTCAAAGATATTTGCAAATTTCTGTCCAGGCAGTAGGATCTGTGGTAGGGCTCCCAGCAAGGATATTGAAGCAGGGGGAGGGGATTCCTCCTGGGCCTTAAGCATCGATCTTTTCAACCTGCATGTTGGTGATAACATCAGTGATGGCTGATTCAATGTGGGGGGCAAAGGAGGGGTCTTCGACCGCTTCATCATAGGTTTGTACAATGCTAATAATGGCGTCCCGATGAGTGTGGTTGTCCCATGTGTTTTGTACAGTTTCTCAAACAGTGTTGGTGTCAGGGGTAGTACAGCCTTTTAAGCTGAAGTAGAATTTGGGGAAGCCATCAAAGAGAGCCCAGAAGGAGCAGGCTTCAAAGGTTATGATGGTAGAGGACCATATGCGTTGTTCTAGCAGGGTAGCAGCGACGGAGTGAGTTGATGGTGGAAGGGTTACTGGTGGATGTGGGTGTCGCAGCAATTCCATTGATTGTGGATCTGAGTTTGCTGGTTAGGACAGGGTTCATGGTAAGATGATTGTGCCCATTGTAGTCAAAGACACATATTATAACTTTTTCGGTTTCGATAGAGAACCACACATTGAAGGTGGCATCACGGAGGTGGTCAAGGGGTTGGGTCACGTGCAGAAGGTGTATATCAGGAAATCCTCCTTTCAGAGATTGGGTAAATTGGGAGGAGATAGGGGGGGTGGCGTTTTAAGGTGCTGCAAGGGCCCTATTGGCTTTCACAACGGCAAGGAAGGCTTTTGAGTGTTCCTTATTGCGCTATTTTGTGGTTAGGGGGGCTCTATGGTGGCAGAAATATAGGGGGTGCATACCAGCGTGGATGGGCTGAAGGAGATGCCAGTGAGGGGATGTGGGGCATGCATGGATTATGAGGTGCCATTCATTCCAAAGGGGTCGTCCTCGGTGTTTTTGGTTTCCATTTTGTCTAAGAGGTGGGTGGTGGTGGGTGTTGGGGTCATTGGTGCCACCAGAGTGTTGGGGTGGTTTGGTGTTGGGGTCAGGGTGCACATATTGTAGTCAGGTGACAGGGAGGGTGGGGCTGAGAGGTTAGAGTAGGTTATATCATCAGTTGCCATGTTAGTGAAAGAGGTGTTGAAGAGGGTGGGGCCACTCAAGGGGTTGGATGGTAGGGTGTTGTTTAACAGGGGTTTTGTTGGTGTCTGGGCATGGTTGGGATAGGGCATGATGGTGATCAATTGAGGGCAGTGGTTTATGAAGGGTGATAGGGGTTTGAGGGTCTAACCAGTGCAGAGGTTGTGTATGCGATGAGGAATGGGGGTTCTTGCTGGTTGGGGGTGGTGAGGTTGTGTTGTACTGTTGTATGGGAGCAGGGGAGGCACGAGTTTGTTGTTCGGAGAGGTCTAGTGCAGTCTGGTGCATACAGGGGTGGTATTTGTCAGTGGGTCAGGCATATAGCAGTGTGTCAGAGAGGGCAGGGATGTTAATATGCAATTTCATCATCTTATTTGATCCTACAGGGGGGTGGTATCTGATTGTGTAGGGTTGATGGGGTCAGGTGGTGCCTATCCTGTGTGTCAGTGTCAGCGTATGGGGGGTTGTTTGCAGTGTAGGTTGGGTGGTTTTCAATTTGCAGGGGTAGAAGTGGTCAAATGTTTTGGCATACTATGTATGGCAGGTGGTTTGATTTTTTCTATCTTAACCGTAAACTGCTTCATTTTCTGCTAACTGGAACAGCTCTACAGCAGCATCCACTATCTGCACTTCATCTTTTTCTGCATCAGCGAAGGATAGTTCGATGTGTGATAATATGTTTACATGGGGTGATGGTCCGTTCCAGAGTGGGAGGTTAGGGAAGGGGCAGTACTGGACAGAGTGTGCAACAGAGTTGTAGATTTGACATATTGTGGGAGGGGTGGGGAAGTGTTATAGTTCAGGACCCATACGCTACGCTTTTCATTTTCTTCACCTAATCGTACTTAACAACTTTCACTTTCACAGTCACGTGACCAAGTCACCTGACTTACCCCTTTTCAGATCATGTGACATTCCGCTCTTCTTCATCACGTGACCTCACACGTGACCGTGGGACAACACATGACTCGAGTCTAGACCAAGTCCAGACCCTCGTCTTATCTATGATGTCATGCCTCACGGTTACCTTGCGTTTCCCTCATGTTTCCTTATCATTGACTTTCCCTCACTGGCCCTCAAGTATTTAGGACTCAGACGACCTACCCTAAACTCCCTTAGTATCATATATATACCGATCCCTTCTGTCGTCTTTTCCCTAGTCCTATTCACTTGTCTACTCTCCACTTGGGGCCTGGACTCCTGTTTACTACTCTTCCCTACCCTTGCACTTAGCCGTCTCATCCTTGTCATCGGATGCTACGTCATTTTATCGTTTCTCTACCAATCCACGATTTTACCATCCTCATCGTCGTCGTGATCGACACCTGTTATAGTTCAGGACCTAAACGCTGCGTATTTTCATTTTTCTTCATCTTATCGGACTTAGTCAATTTTCACTTTCGCAGTCACGTGACTAAGTCACCTGACTTACCCCTATTTTAGATCACGTGACATTCTGCTCTTCTTCGTCACGTGACCTCACACGTGACCGTGGGACAACACGTGACTCGAGTCTAGACCTGGTCCAGACCCTTGTCTTATCTATGATGTCACGCCTCACGGTTACCTTGTGTTTCCCTCATGTTCTCTTATCTTGTTTATTCTCACACCGGCCCTCAAGTATTTAGGACTCAGACGACCTACCCTAAAGTACCTTAGTATCATATATAAACCGAACCCTCTCGTCATCTTTCCCCAGTCCTATTCACTTGTCTACTCTCCACTTGGGGCCTGGACTCTTGATTACTACTCTTATCCTTACCCTTGCACTTCTTGCCGTCTCATCCTCGTAATCGGATGCTACGTCATTACCTCGTATCTTTACCCATCAACCAATACAATGTCCTCATCGTCATCGTCGTCGACACCAACGTCCCACGTATCATCTCTATCAATACACTCATACAACCTATTAACTAGGTTGTACTCGTTTAAGTCTTGGTCCCGTTTCAACACCTACCGCCGTCTCGTCATCAGTATTAGTTCCCTCGTCCAACCTATAAACTAGGTTAGACTCGATCAAGGTCCAGTCCCGTTACACTTGAATAGGACTACCCCATACCTTGCTGCGTTCCCTCTCCACCAGTTTTATGAGAACTCACTTCCTAAACTGATACGAACGCCACCAGGAAATACTTGCCCGACACTACCAAACACAACCAGAACAAACACCTCCACCAGCAAACTACTTCGTCGGACTAGAGAACCCCGACAACGTCGACCCCAACGACCACACACCGGTCCAATCCTGCATACTGTCTCCGGGACCACAGTACCTCGTTATAGACGAATTACTAGGTCCTGTCGTAGCTGCGCCAGGATCCCCACTCCCAAACTACCTGCGTCATCTCCGTTCTCCATCCCCAATTGAGTCCCTCTACCACCCTCGTACTCCAACACCACCCGTTGTCTGCATCCCACCTCCTCACCCCGCTCATCATCCCCATCACCGCCGAACCTTCAGACGAAACATAAAAAACATCCGCCCCGAAGAAGCTAACGGGAGTTCAAGATTACGTCCTCGAACTCTTCTGCGCCGCCCAGCCCGCTACCCACAGAATTAGACCTCCCCCGCCTCTTCCCCACTTCACCCGTCATCTCCTCACCCTCGATACCAACCTCCAGTCTCAGAATGTCAGGCATCACCCCTGATGGCCCTACATGGCGTGACGTCATCACCGCCATGAATAACATGCAGGTCATGTTAAGGGAATTTATCGCTGCCCAACATGCCGCCACCTCCACTCCCTGTCGTCCCCGTGTCGACGCCGATGGGGAACCACTTTCCCCAATAATAGACACACAA
>JBBPRT010000441.1:0-11587 GCA_038093175.1 Boletus hoseneyae
TCAAAACCAGTACCTAATGAAGCAGTCATAAATGAGCTGACAAACCCCCAAAAAGTTGAAACAAAGGGCTAGGGAGGGCCTGAAGGGCAATTGACAACAATGTGAGGACACAAAAACAATCCCACATGCAACTGTCATACCCAAGGAACCCAAAACAACAGGTTAGACTTGGAAGGTTGAGGATAAAACCACTAACACACCAGACCCAAATGCAACAAGTACTGAACCAAGTAGTGCCAACAGGCATGTTGCACAACCCCCCAAATGAGCCACTTGAGCAGTGAGCAGTCATAAAACAAGTTAAAATGACTTACCTGAAATCTGAAATCAATAAATTGGAAATCTCATAGCCTAAATGGAAGTAAAAATGTATTGAGTGGAGAGGACCAACTGGAGGCAACAAGCTGCTCTGAGTCAGAAGCAGCAGGTGACAGCATTGAGGGCAGAGTTGCTGATGAGACTATTGAGACAGCAGGCAAATGTGGAAATACTTAGGATCATCTGGTTTAGCCACATATTACATAAGCAGGTACTATTTTGAACTCTTAGATTTTACCTCTACTCTAGTGACTACTTACTAGAGCTAAATTCTCAATGCATAAACAGGATGATGGGCGACCCAAGGTCTCGCTTCCCATCTGTTGGCAGGAGACTCAGGCTGCATGTTATAGTTCAGGACCTTCATGCTATGTTCTCATTTTCTTTCTTTCATCGTACTTAACGTATTTTCACTTTTGCAGTCACGTGACCAAGTCACATGACTTACCCCTCTTTGAATCACGTGACATTCTGCTCTTCTTTGTCACGTGACCTCTGGTCCAGACTCAGTCCAGACCATCGTCTTATCTATGATGTCACGCCTCATGGACACCTTGCGTTCTCCTCATGTCTCTTATCTTTCTTTCTTTCTTCCTTCTCTCACACCGGCCCTCAATCCTTTCGGACTCAGACGACCTACCCTAAAGCACCTTAGTTACATATATAAACCCTCTCTCTATGTCATCTCTCCCCAGTCCTATTTATTTGTTCTACTTTCCCTTGGGGGTCTAGGATACTTGTTACTACTCTTTCACTACCATTGCACTTTGCCGCTTCATCCCTGTCAACGGATGCTTCATTTTTTGACCGTCGTCGTCCCACTATCAAATCTATATCTTGTCATCCATGTCGAAGCCGATCTCATCAATTACTGACTCGCCATAACAGCATTCCTCTTACAATGTATCTTCCCAGTTATCTTTCTCTAAACCACTCGACTCCCTATATATCTAGGTTGTCTCATTCTAGGTTTTCATCCAGTTTCACTGCACAGTGTCTGCATGATGCTGTAGTGCCTATGACTAATTTTAAGAGGGCTGTTTCTATCACAGCATTGCATGGTGATAGAGCTGCAGTACAGAAGCATGTCATATTCAAGCTCAGCAAGGCATACCGCATCGGAAAAATCATCGAAATTCTGGTCCCATTTGAGGAGACTACCGCTACTCATGTTGTCATCAGCATCATGAAATTTCTTCCAGAACTACATCGCCGACTACACATGCCCTGTATCACATATGCTACGCCAGAACACATGGTTATCATCCCTCCCTCTGTAAGCCTCATTTGAGCCATGCATTGGAACTTACTGACTGTCTAATCCTAGGACGTAATCTGTGCAGCCAATATGCAACATGATTGCATAACAGCACAATGCAGTTCAACGCAAGCTGTATTTCAATGGCAAGAGTGCTTAGCTACATCGCATACTAAGCTTCTCCTAGATCATGCACCATCGAATATATTCATTCTCAACAATCATTCACTTCACAACTATCATTCAATCGCCTCTGCTATACCCATTGAGATCCAACATTAACTCAAGACATTCCTTGTACCTGATCACGCATTGATACGGTTGCACGCAGCTGAAACCCTTCGATCAAAGAAAGATTCTGACCAAGAGGATGTACCTAATCCTGCAGATAAGGTTGATCCCCCTGCCTTTGACTAGCAGAGGAAAACACGCCAAAAGGGCAAGACGAAAGGGAAGATGAAAGCTAAAACTGTCCCTGCTAGTGAGCAATCTACCGTGTCGAGTCAGGCTATCAATGCCGCCAATCCCTTTACCTCTGATAGGCAGAGTGAAACCCACCAAAAGGGCAAGGCAAAAGAAAATACAAACGTGAATGATATCCCCATGCAACCTACCACATAGACTGTCCCAGATACTTGTTATTACCCAATCACACATACTGATCATCACCCTGGCACATTTTACCACCAAGATCTCAGTTATTCTCAGTCTGAAGTCAATTATACTGCATTCAACACTGCCCCGAGACCCTCAACATCATCACATCATGTTCTACACCCAGATTATTCTCCAATAGGCCTCATTTACCATAGCAACACTTATTACCACACAGACACACAGAATCCACAAGGAGCATGGTATTAGTCTTTTCCATATGCACAGTGTATTATATAATATAGTTCTTTGTTTTCTCACTCTCAGATTGTCATCATTGCCGTATCCCGAGACCAATATAAGGTGTGTTTCACTGGTAAGGATTCTCTGTCCTCATTTGCCCAGCATGAGTCTACTTGCACGTTTTTGACTATAGGGCGGCTCTTTGTCTGCTGGTGCCAATGGTGGGCCATCAGACATTCGAGGCTGGCGTTCCTCTCGTTCACCTTCGTTGAGTTCCTCTCATTCTTTATCTCCAACTTTGGATCTCCAGACACCTCCACCCAACCAGGCTGCTTGCCAACAGCGGTCAGACTCAACAGAACAGGACACTGAACAACAGTGAGTTTCAAAACGCCAGAAGAAATATGGTCTGGATGTGTCTTGTGAATATCAACTCGAAGATGACACACTCGATGAGTTTGTGGAAGTAAGTACTTCACTCACAGATCTAGACTAATGTTCAACTTGATTTTCAGCTTCCTTTGCCCCACATGCTTACCAGAATCTATGGAAAACTACTTGCCATTAAGCATGCGAGGCAAAAAGACAAGCATTATGTTTTCATTCATTTTGATCAGTTCAAGGTGAGCTTTTTATATCTACTGACCTTCAACTTACCAAATGTCATAGGAAATCCTCAAAGATCGGCTGTAGTCTTGCCTGCTGTCACCAAATTTGACATGTTATCTCAATGAACTTCTGGAGAACATATGGGTAAGTTCTTTTCATAAACTCGCCTGATCAACCACACTACTAGTAACTCTATCCATTTCAACCCAGACGTTCATTAAAAAGAACCCACAAAATCTCATGCTATTCAAAATTCCTAAGAAGGCACTCGATGAACCTGGTATCCCTGATTTCATTGACAGTCTCATCAAGGACATACTTACAAAGCAGTGTGTGACAATCAAGCAGAAGGTATATTGCATGTCAATATTCTGGACTGTTTGTTTTGATTGTTTTCTCTAGATTAGACTTAGTATCAAATCGAATCAACACATCTCCCTTCTTGCTAAAGCTCTTGCCCAGACTGGATATTATGAAGTAACGGCAAGTCAATGGGCTTGATTCACATTCCTGGTAAGCTGATCTGTTCTAACAAGTTGTTTACATATATATTTTTTTTGTCTAGTGGAAATCTTTCATCACTTTTGAAAAACTTGTTATGAAGTCCATGACAAAGACTGTGCAAGCTAGGGCCTCAGGACAGTCATGCAACCCATCAGTTCCTGCCCAACCTGGACCCCATAATTCTGCGAACAAATCCAGTAATGAAGGAAACAACAACGGTGCAACCTGGGATTGGGTCTGAGCGGACTTTTGGGAATATATTGATACTATACTCAATGATGTGCGTGCTGCAGCTGCAGCAAATGATGCAACACTGAATCAGCAGAAGGTTCTTTTTGAAAAGTAGGTCAGGTCCATTGCAGGCTTTTTTTGTGCCAACTATGTGACTTTTCTAGGTTCTTTACCAAGTGCCTGCAAGAAGACTTAACCACCTATCAGGCCACATAACGGAACATCCCTGTTCCTCAGGCTTCAAATCAAGTTCTTTCTGAATGGCAACATGCTATTCATCAAGACCTTGTCTGGTCCTAAACATATTACAATGTTGTTGTCCCACTTCTGCTCCAAGCTCCAGTAATGTATCACTGTTGATATCCTCTCTCCTTTTCTCTCTTTGCCCCTCTCTTCCTCTCTTCCTCTCTACTCTTCCTCCCCCTTAATGCATCAGTGTTGATATTGCTCTCAGACCCTAGGCTGCATCTCTCATTGCTCTTCCCACATAATGATGATTGTTGATATGTGCTCGATTCCCCTACATGGTCTTTCCTAGTCATTCATAATACCTCTCATTCATCCTGACATCTGAGGAATGTTGAGTGCCTGATGTGGAACAAACATGTTTGCTAATACTGACTAAACAGTGACACTTATAGGCCCTCCTCCAGTCATTGCCTTTGGTTAATGATCCTTTGTAGTGTATAACAGGCCGTGTTTATTAGACATATCATAAGTATGTTATTGTATCAAATGAATACTGTACAAATCCTCCAATAAGGTTTCTGTAAACCCCCTGCAAATAACCAATCCAATATCCTGGATGCACTGTTCATATTATTCGCAGCACACACATATAGTCAGACAATGAAATGGTCAAAATAATGTATTGTGCATGCAGTAAATATGATTAGATATGTGATCAAGCAAGGGAAAATATATTGTGTTTTGTCTGTGGTAGGGTCGAAGATGGGCCGATCACGGGGCTTTCTTGGTTCCTTGCAGTTGGCCGAAAGATGACCAACCTTGTTATAGTTGTAACACTTGCAGGTTTCGGTGTTGGTTTGGACAGCCCGTGTGTCCATTGGTGCCCCTCAACTGGGCTGCGTGCCAACCTCGGTAAATCGGGGCTTGTCCCAAGATCTGACTGGAAGATTTTGGCATTCCAAGTGCATTGTTGTAAACATTTTACCAATCTTGTTGGCTTCAGTTTGCCAAGTTGTAAGTGTATCCTTGATTGGCGGATTGTGAATGGAGAGTTGGAAATATATTTGGTAATCCAACTGTTCCTTGTAGAGTCATAACATGGCAGAGTCAGTGATGGCGATGTCTGCATCCTTGTGAAGAAGTTCGAAACGCTGTGTGAATACTTCAACTGGAAGGTTGCCTTGTTTCAGCGTGACCAACGAGAGATATGCTTCCTGTTTTAGTACATCGATCCAGAAAAAACTTTCTACCTCTTCCTTCAGTTTCTCCCATGAGGGCCACATGAGTGTTGAGGCCACCATGTTGGCACCTAGTTCTGTGTACTTTTCCATTGTAATCCTGGCAAGGTTTTCGGCTTTGCCAGTCATCCTTAGAAGGACTGCGGCAGTCCTCTGACGGTTATCTAGGCCGTCATGGCACTGTACCCAGACCTCCACTTGTACCCACCAAGAGCGGAAGGTTTTTTGGTCACCGTCCCAGGTTCCTGGTTCGGCGATTAGTTTTGCCAGCAGGCCGGCCCTTTGGTATGCTAACAGTGGTTCATCGAACAGTGGTGATAAAGGTTCGCCGTCAGCATCCATGCAACAACGAAGAGGGGAAGGAGGAGGGTTGGTGTGGACAGCGATTGATGCTTGGAGCATCCCTTGCATGGTAACCATGGTGTTAATCACGTCTCGCCATGTGGGACCATCTGGTGTAATGCCAGACATTCTTGGAGATGAGGGAGCGATAGAGGGAGAAGGGAGGATGGGCGAGTTTACAATTGATGAAGTTGGTATGGGCGACGTAGATTGGATCAGGGACAGAGCACGCAAACCTCCCCTGGAACCATCTTCTATGGGTGAATGTATTTTGGATGTCTGGCCTTCTTAATGCAGAGCTGGCGAATGCGACAGGCAGGAGTAGGTATGGGAGAGTGTGTTTGAGCGTGTTCTGATGCCTGAACGTGCTCGGATTCTGGTGTAAGGAGAAGAGGCGTTGGATGACAGATAAAATTAAAAGGTCCCAGCGTGGAGTTGTTGGGATTGATGTTGTTGGGGTTTTCTGGTAACAAGTAGTTAGCAGGTGGTGGCGTGGGATGATGGTTTAAAGCAAAGAAGTTTAATGCGTTTTCCTCTATTCTTTGTTCGTGGCAATAAAGGAAATGAGTACGCATGAAAAAGGTTCTGAGGTGTAGAAAAGGGGTGTTTGGGGAACATGCCTTTGGGTAGTCCTATTCAAGTGTTGTGGGACTAGAACCTTAGAGCGTTGGACAACCTAATACCTAGGTTGGACGAGCAAGTAGATAGCGACTATGGTTTGAGTCTTGATATTGACGTGGATCAAGACAAGGACGTTGAACATGGCGAAGGGCAATAGCACAATATAAGAAACGAGCATCCACTCTGAGTAGGGGATGAGTCTGGCAAGAGGAATAGATTTGAAGAGTGGTAAACAAGTATAGAAGGCCCCCTACTAGAGGGAGGGAAGTACAAATGAATAGGACTAAGGAAAGAGAACTAGACAACAGAGGGACAGGTTTATATAGTAAGAGATGGCATGATTAGGGCAGGTCATCTGAGTTCTAAAAGATTTAGGGTAGGCAAATAGAAACATGATAAGGGAACATGTGGAAATAGCAAGGTGTCCATGAGGTGTGACATCATAGATAAGGCAATGGTCTGGACCCTTGGTCTAGGCCGATGTCACATGATCCCCAGGTCACATGATTGGTTATGTGATATGGAGTGAAGTGAAGTCACATGCCTGTACAGTAGAGGAGTCACATGATCCGAAAAAGAGAAAAATGATAAGTCCGACTCATAAAGCAAGAGAAAGTGAAAATGAGATATTACGGGTCCTGAACTATAACAGGATGGGAGTAGGGGTATGGGGGCGAGCATGTTCTGGTACCTGAACTTGCTGAGGTTCGGAGGTTAGAGGTCATTAGTCGTTAGGGTCAAAGTCATCGGGAACTGAGAAACCATAGTCAATAATATAGTTGGCAGGAGAGGGTGTGGGTTGATGGTTGAGTTCAAAGAATTCAAGGGCTGCTGCTTCCTGGCATCTTTCGTAACAGGACAGGAAGTGAGTGTGCATGAAAAGATGAAAGGCAACAATGTAGGGGGTTGAGTTTCAGATAGTCCTATTCAGGTGAAACCAGATGAAGATCTTGAATGAGGAGGACCTAACACAACAGGTCTGACGAGAGAAGAAATGGAGACAATGCGTTGATTGATTGGGTTGATGACAACGAGCAAGGTTACATGGAAGAGTATGAGTGAAATGTCAACAATGTATTCAAAGAGCATCCGATTACAAGGATGGTAGGAAAGGAGTAGTAAACAGTAAATCCAAGGCCCCCAAGGGAGAGTTAGACAGATGAATAGGACTGGGAAAAGACAATGTAGAGGTACAGTTTATATAGGTAAGTAAGGGGCTTTAGGGTAGGTCATCTGAGTCTGAAAGGATTGAGGGCCGGTGTGTGAGAAAGAAGAAAGATAAGGAACATGAGGATAAAGCAAGGTGTTTGTGTGGCATGATATCATAGATAAGACAAGAGCCTAGACTGGGTCTGGACTCGAGGTCATGTGGTTCCTATGGTCACATGCAGTGATCACATGATGGAGAAGAGCAGAATGTCACATGATTTAAAAGGGAGTAAAGTCATGTGACTGCAAAAGTAAAAATATATTAAGTACAATGAATGAAAGAAAAGTGAAAATGTAGTGTGAAGGTCCTGAACTATAACAAGAGGAAGGAGGTGTGAGAGAAGGAATACTGGATAAGTGGGTATGTACATGGCACAAAGCATTTTTAGAGGTGTGGCCAAAGTGTTGATGCCAGATAAGATAAGACTTATCATCCACAAGAGAGGCTATATATTCATGATCTAGAGTAATCATTTCAGACTGAAACCAGTGTGGATTGTTAGCAGGGGATAAAGCAGTGGCCTATATCACCTTGTGTCCTCTCTTGTCCCAGATACATGATCTAGAACTGTTAATCTCACAGCAATAGCCATGGTTGGTAAGAGAAGGTACTGAAAGTAATCTGTGAGCAGAATCAGGTGCATATCAAACTTTCTTCAAGACAAACTGTAGGAAGAGTGAATCCTCCATTGATCTGTTGGATGAGAATGGTTCCAAGTCCATGCATGGATATCTTAGATCCATTGGCTACAGAAGCTTGACATACTTCCGTGTCTAGATATACAAAATCTTCAATAAATGGAGATAGATGATCTGTACATCCACTGTCAATCATCCAATGAGATCTGCTAAAGGTAGATTTCTTATCACTCTGAAGTGTATTCACTTCAATATAATAGCAAAGGTATTGGTTGGATTCCTCATCATAGAACATGTCCATGTCTGGATTGGTTATTCTATAAGTACCACCACCATCACATATAGGAATGTTTTCTTCATGTGTTCTCCTTTTAGGTAAGTAATCTCTACCATGCTGATTCTCCTCTCATTGTAATGTATAAAACGTGAGGGCAGAAGAGTGAAACTTTTCTGTTTGTGTGTAGGAAGTAGGTGGTGAAGGAAGAGTAGAATCCAAAATATTAAAATGAGCATTGCTTGAAATTAAACCTCCCAAAAATAAAACAATTTTGTTTTTCTTGTTTTTCTTTCCTTTTGTGTCTTGCTTTTGAAGCAGTAAATGGTCTCATTGCAAAGGCAATGGTTCTCATCTCTCAGATGGTTGAGCTCCTGAGTCTGAGACTTTAGAAAGAGGAGTGATGCTGAAAGGAAGTATTCACATGATTCATACCCATATCATCAGTTTCTTCAATTTGGATAGTTTCCTCTACGTCCATGTTACCCTCTTCATTTTGATCCCATTTGGGATTCTCAGATCCCATCTCACTCTATGAGAAGAGGTGGTCATCATCAGCGACAATGTTGATCTGATTCTCTGGTACTTCATTAGCACTGGTTCATCCATAGTAACTTTGTGAATAAAACCTTCTTCCTAGACTATGTTGGTCCAAAGGGCCTTTCCTTTTTCTTTTGTGTCTTTCTTCTTTTGATGCATCTTGAAACCATTACAGTTTCAGTTCTTCTGAAAGTTAGTTTTGCCTTGGTAGGGTTTTTTGTTTACCCTAAGGCATACTTCTCTAGATGTACCTGATTCTGAAGGACCTGTGTGATTCTGGTGATTGTTAGATTATCCTTGAGGATGTCTCCACTGATTAGATTTAGGTGGGCCTTTTCAAATCACAGTGGTATGATGGGTGGAAGAAGTGCTTACATTGTCATTCTCTGCAAAGTTGATGTGGGAAGCTAAACCACCTCAAGTTCCTCTGAGGGAAACTTCGGAAAGAATCTTTTTAGTAATATTATCTACTGAAAAATTAATGGCAGGAGTGGTTTGTGCAACAATGGAAGCAAAGGAAAAGAATAAGTCTGGAAGATCCAGAAGGATAAACATTGCTTGAAATGAGTCTGGCAGCCTTAAGCCAGCCAAGCTCAACTGATTGAACAAGGATGTAACCTTGCTGATGCTCATTTGAGCATTTCTCAGGTTAATTCTGAAGTTAAGGGTCTGATGAAATAGATAAAATTGATCAGACAGACATTTAGAACCAAAGAGGCTAAATAGCTTATCCCATAGTGTTTTGGCAACTGAGGAATATGTAGCAGGAGTGACTTGGGGATAGTCATAAGAGACCAGATGGAGAAACTGATCTTCTAGGATGTTAGTAAGAATGCTACAAACCTTTTTGTCGATGGTAATCCATTTGGGTTGGTCTGCTACAAGGGTAGTGTCATATTTAATGGAGCCATCTATAAATCCCCAGATGGATAAGGATTAAAGAACTGATTGGAGGCATTGAGATCAGATAGGGTAGTTGGACTGTCCCTTAAGAACAGGGATGTGATTGAGAATAGTGTTGTCAACTTTGAAATCAGTGAAGGTAGTAAGAGTATTATAGTTCAGGACCTTCGCACTACATTTTTACCTTTTTCTCAAAACTTGTACTTAACAATATTTTCACTTTCGCAGTCACATGACCAAGTCACCTGACTTACCCCTCTTTAGATCATGTGACATTCCATCTTTCCTTGTCACATGATCTTTACACGTGACTGTGGGAACCACATGACCTCGAGTCCAGATCCAGTCTAGACTCTTGTCTTATCTATGATGTCATACCACACAGACACCTTGCTTATCACACATGTTCCTTATCTCTTTTCTTTCCTTCCTTCTCTCACACCAGCCCTCAATCCTTTTGGACTCAGACAACCTACCCCAAAGCACCTTACTTACATATATAAACCCTTTCTCTACGTTGTCTATCCCCAGTCCTATTCATCTGTCTAACTCTCCCTTGGGGGCCTTGGACTTACTGTTTACTACTCTTTCCTACCCTTACACTTGCCACTTCATCCTCATCATCAGATGCCCTTTACTACGACATTAAAATACCACTCGCACTATTCCATGTTTACATTAGAATTGTCATCAACCCCATCACACAACATGTTATCTCAATATCTTCTCTCGTCAGACCTATTGTCTTAGGTCCTCCTCATTCAAGGTCTTCATCCAGTTTCAAAGAGTGGCCATTTAGAAGAGAAGAATGTCTGTGAAGCCTTCATTAGTAGAATATCAAATAAATATTGAAGAAGAGAGAATGGTGCATTGCCTGCATGTCCTAATCCTATTCCTGTGCCTTGTCCCTGTGTCCCTGGTGGTGTCCTCGGAGATTGTCCAGGTCTCCAGTGTGTGATAATCTAGGAATGAAAGCAGTGATGCTTCTGATTTCATCCAAGGGACTCCTGGAATTTTCAGTCCCAATAAAGCTTTCACTCTATTTTTGTCCAGGGACCTTCATAAGGTTTCTCTACGTAATGCATAGGTAAAGGTTTCCATGAGAAAGATTCAAAATGTTCTAGAAATAACATATTGAAGTAATGAGGATTTGTCATGTACCTATCTGACATTAAACCCATTTCTATGAGAATTTCTCTTTGTGCACATGAATGGTATGGTACATCTAAAGTCTCTGGATTACTCCAGGCATTCATGGCAGCAAAGGATAAGTGAGGGTCAGACATTTTGAAAATATAAGAATAATCACAAGTATGACGACAAGGCCAAGTAAGAGGGATAGAAGAAGAAAGATGAAGTCCACTCCTACACATAGCAGCAAGTTCTTCATTGTTGCTCACCCTCCTCAGCAGCTCTTCTTCTTCATCTTCAGTTAATCCCTGCTAGAGTATTGTAGACATTGTTTAACTGTTCTGGTGAATCTTCGAGGTTGTTTTTTATCTGGGCAAGAAAGAACAACAAAAGAATGTAACAAACATTGTCAGAGAGTGAGGAGGAGGTCATTCTTATGAATATCTCCCATTTGATGATTTCTTAATGGTTTGTGGAATCGTTGATATTGTAGACAACCAAAGGTTGTTTTAAAGAGTGGATCTCAAGGCGAAGGGATGGTACAAGACTAGGATCAATGAAGTTACCAGAAGCTCCAAAGTCAATAAGAGCAGTGGTTATGATAGTTTGTGAGCAAACTTGTAGACAAATAGAGATGCAAATGGCTTTCTGATTTAGTAGTTCTATTAGTACAATGAGGGAAGAGGACATCATAGTGTCTTCCCCATTCAAAAATCCAGGATATCTAGGATAGCCATATCCTTT
>JBBPRT010000442.1:0-11581 GCA_038093175.1 Boletus hoseneyae
TTTAAGGAGGAGGTAAGCTTCCTGACTACTCTTGGAATGGTGCTGAATAGATGCCTTTTAAGCTAACAATCAGTAAGAAATATCACAATTATATGACTCAAACTTACCCATACCCCCAAAAGCTTGGGTGGGATGTTACAGTATCTTCACAGTAGAAACCATCTTTATTGGAAAGCCTTTAATATCTCTGCCTCAAAAAACCTCTGCAGGTCATCTCTTTGTCTTGGTAACCATTGTCACAAACTATCCAGGTCTTCACTCATCCCAACTCAGGCCAAGTATAACACATACATTTTAATATAATTTTAAGTCTATTGCTATTATGATAAGAGTGTATTCAGGTTGTGTAATTGGCTAGAATATCATGAAACATTCCATAGATACATAGATACAACATCATCTATAGGTATGTATGTAAACACCTCCAGTCTCAATCCATCTATCCTCTCTAACTTGAATGAGTTCTTTTTGATTTGTTCTTTGCTTTGTCCCCCACTCTAAGCACATCATTTAAGCTCCTCTATTGTAAGTTTTACTCAAAGTAGTCCTCTTGATGATGACTATTGTTTACCAATTTCAAGTGAGTGATTCAATTCAAGTTGAAAATCATGTACTAAATGTGACTGTGACTGGATATCATTGTAATACACTGGCACATGACCATCAGAGAGAACATCACATTAGTACTTTTTTCAGGTTTTCTTTCTATCATATGTCATAAAATCAGTCGTCCACTTACCCTTATCTCCCATGAAAGTTTCAACACAAATTTCACTTGTAAACATTCACAGGTTCGGAATACCCGGGCTACCGGCCGTCCTCCATGCAGCAAGGACCAGATCAACAATGTCCTCAACACCTTGGTTCTTTTTGATGCTCGTAAAAACCGTCGGACCATCTCCACGCATGATCCTTGCATCGCGCTGCATCACTTGCAAGGATGCATTCACATACTCTGCAATATCAATCTTTGCGGACGGTTTTAGCATGTGTCAATATATATGGGGAGTAAAAAGACAAATAACAAACAACCCTACCTTGTTGATCACCAAAAGATCAGATTGCGAGATACCCGGTCCTCCCTTGCGGGGAATCTTGTCCCCGCCCTGCAATTCGGTCAGGTGAACCGTAGATTTCGCTCAGGAAAGGATACACACCGCAACATCAATCACGTAGATGATATAATCCGCCAGTTCTCGTGAATAGTTTGCGGCAAGGTTGTCCCCACCACTCTCTACAAAAAGAAGCTGGCAGCCAAATTTGGCCTGCAAAGTCTCGAGTGCCCCGAGGTTGGCGCTGATGTCCTCACGTATTGCAGCATGAGGACACCCGCCCGTTTCGATCGCAAGTATACGCGAGGGCGGAAGCGCCTCGTTCTTTATCAAGAATTCCTGATCTTCTCGAGTAAAAATGTCGTTTGTCACGGTGGCTACGCGCAAACGGTTGAGGACTAGAGAGACGAGGTCTGGTCGCCAAGGATCTCTCACCGATATTGTATTCGCCACGAAGGCGCTTGCATAAAGCAAGCGTGAGCGCCGTTTTTCCGGATCCTACTGGTCTAGAAGGGCAGGAAGTGTGAGGCTGAGACGCTCGACACGGGATCATCAACCGCTTACCCACCGATTCCGATCGTGAAACCCCGCTCTTGGAAGTTTCGAGAGGTGTAGTCGGGAAGATCTCGCTCGGCAAACTTGCCTGGGCGGTCATGGAGTAGATGAAATGGGAAGCAATGACAATCAATACATACCTGGGTGATCGAGGTGCTCGTGTGTATGTCCGTGCTCACCACCGTGGTCGTGACTATGGACCACTCCGCCATGATCATGCGTGTGGGACGGATTTGCTGCGCCCGAGCTGAGATTGTTGATGAACTGTACGCTCATTCTTATCGGTGGGGAAGACCAGGAGTTCAGATTAGCTCCTTGCGCCGGAATTTTCCGTAAGGCTACGGTTCACGACGTTGAACGGAAGTACACTGGTGGATGAAGCGTGCGTCAGTTGCGCTGGTCGAATACCCCAGTTCAGAAGAAGAGACACCAGTCCATGAGCAGAAGAAAAGGTCCAAAAGTCTGGTGGATTTCTTGCTCGAGACTGACCAAACTGACATAGGAAGTTGCCACCATTGTCTTCGTCGTTGACCGTGCCAACGCCAATAGACAACCCAGCGCTGCACCAAGGTCGTGTACGGACGGTGCCTCATGTAGAAGGACAGTACGCAACGCACATCTACGTGTCACTCGTCCTGCACCACAGGGACTCGCTCTACAAGTTGGTCGAGGACGCACTGACTTTCTCCAAGGCTTACATACCCTCTCTCCGTGCCATTGGGAAACTGGAACATGACAGTGTCAAGGCCGCCCAACTGGAGCTGCATATCTCTCTTTCGCGTCCCTTATTCCTGCGGGCGCATCAACGTGAAGAATTGCAACGGGCTCTTAAACAGACGGCTTCTTCGATAGCTCCGTACGTTCATCTCCAACTCTGAGCATGCATAGAAGGGTGAACTCGGATGCGGATAGTTTTAATGCATCATTTACCACCTTTTCGGAGTTGACGAACGATGAAAGAACCAGGACGTTTTTGGCCTTAGAAGTCGGGGCGGGCCATGGAGAGGTGACTGACTCACCAATAGGCACTCAACATGACTAGCAGTTCCTGACGATCTACTGCAGTTACGCCGCTGTCTGGACCTCCTTGGACCGACCCTCCGTTCATTGCGACAGAAAGAGTTCTACGCTAATCCAAAATTTCACTCATCGATCGCATGGGCTTTGTTGGATAAGACAACCTCGCCACCCGATCTAGCCCCGCTCTGTGCGATTGGCGAGCTGGACGAAACCGTGGCACCGGAATGCGCTGCTCCCAAGGAGCAGCATGCACGATCACCATCTCCAGGAGCAATGCAACAACTATCCAATGATTTTCACCGCATACCTCATTTTCCACACTCACTCGTGCCTTCACTCAACGAGGCATACGCCGCCAAGCTCTCACAGGCACGAACGGGTGGTTTCGTTGTTGATAGGATATCAGCGAAGATTGGGAAGAGTGTCTTTTCGTGGCCACTGAATGGTACGAAATAACTGGTAATTTGCCCCTGCTGGCAGAGTACTATATCGCGTAGGGCACAATGTAAACCAAGATACTCTGGTACATGTGGCCCCCGGGCACCTGAACGCGATTCCAGGGCAAAATCTTTACGGCATTGAAGTGGGCTTGACAACCAGCGCAACGTTCCTTCCACTCCCAGTAGATTGATCGAATAAATTGACTATCTCCACCTCCGCCTCTTGGCCGCAATCATTCATATCAGCCAATTCCTGCTGTATCCAATCGCGACGGTCAAGAAGAATCAGGGTTTCGATCAAGGGCCCTAATATGCAGCGGAGGGTCTGCAACACGAACAGCGCACTCTCCATTCTCAGCCGGGCTGCCTCGTGCGCGAACCAGTCCGGAAGAGACGTGTTAATTGCCGCAAGGTCGATACCAAGCTTGTCTGTGGCACGTTCTAAGAATGTGGGCCAATCCTGATACGACTTGTCGTTGAGTTTTCCCAACCGGCGATTGTCAAACGTTTCACCAAGTCCGGGCTGAATGGGTTGTTCCGAGAGCCTCGCGTGGTCTGAGATCACGCTCGATTGCGCAGCTGCCGCTTGCAGAACGGGCTGTAGGAGAGCTCGATAGACGACTTTGCGCAAGGCTAGTTCGGCGCTTCGTACCGTGTCTTCATTCCTCAGCCACTGAGAAGGCACCTGGGCAGCCAGGTGAACAGCCGCGATCGACAACCTAGGGATTGGATGCATATCCCGAAGAGGTTTAGACAAGGGAAAATCTGTAATCTTGGCGTTCATACTCGGCACGAATAGCCGCATATATGTACTGAGCATACCAGAAGGGGACATTAAATTGTAGCAACATCCCACGACGACGAGGGAGTGGGATGTCCACGCACGCTCAACATCCTCGGCTTGTGACGCTCGAGCCTGATTCGAGAGAAAGGTACGCAATACATCGACGGTCAGGGAGCCACAAGCATGGAGGGCGACCAACATGACAGGCACGGACTCCTGACGGGTTGGCGAATGACGGGTATCAAGATTGTCGCGTCTTTGGATCCCTGGAGAATTGATGAGCCACTCAGCTATGGACTGCTGCAGCGTCCGAGGGCAAACGTGAAGCGTTCGATGGGTAAGTGACCCTTTCCGGGTTTCGTTTGGGGTCAGTGTATGTGAATCTCTGGGGTGATGATGCCCCGCATATTCTTGTTCTGTCGACTCGGCCCTGGGGTAGCTTGATACATTCCCGGTGGGTCTCCTAACACCTTCAAGATTTGTGCGGTGTTCTCTCTTTAATTTACGTGCCGCTTCCTTGGTCATCCACCGATTGGCCCCCGACGTCTGGTTCTCGCTATTGTCCAAAGCAAGAACGTGAAAGTCCAATTCTTGAAGCGCTCTGGACAAATATCCCTAACAACTCGAGCTCAATCAACACATTATACCCGGGCCATGGTAGAACAACTCACTTGGCCGGACCCAACGTCCACAGCGTGCCAAACGGCTCGCGGGCACTCAGAGTGAACCATGTGACGAATGTAGGAGGACATGCGATCAACCTCATGCTCTTTTTTGGGCGAAATGCGATATGAGCGATCGCCTGCGGTGCGCGTTTCGTACACTAATACCAAGGAGGATATCAACGCCCTGAGTTTCTGTGGCGTTTGGGAAATGACTCACCTGATGGGGTGCGCTGGAGCTGTAGACTACGCACGGTATCCACTAAAGAGCACAATTGCGGAGGAACCTGGTACGTCGGGTCAGCGAGGCAAATGAGTAGCGTCGATGGAGAGCGTCACTCACGTCAACATTAGTAGTCCCACCGTCGCCACAGGGACGCATGAAATAGTGGATCAGCTGCAACCAAGCTGGTGCACGCCCAGGGTGGACCAGTGGGTAGTCCAATGCCCAAGGCCACCAGGATGACCACTGAGAAGGCAGTTCTTGGCCAAGGAGCGTCACATCGTTTGGATGTATCGAAAGCAAAGAAGCGATGACTGGCGAAGAAATTTTATTGGCGATGGTGGTGGTGGGCGATGTCGGCATTGTCTGGACACATTCCCTCAGGCTAAGACCTTGTGGATGCGGCCGATCTCGATATTCGAGGTCAACGTTGTCCCCGCTCCAGATCTTCCGAGATAAGGCGCTCGCACTGGCAGTGCTTATAGGAACTTTCGAGAGCAGCTTCTGCCTGTGAATCTCGTGTCATGTCCCTCACACTCGTTCTGGGCGACCTCTGGACAGGTGCACTCGTTCTTGGTGCTGCCCTCGTCTTTGCTGCATGCTACGTCCTCGCAGACCTCATCGCGCTGCTCTGGAGGCAGCACTTCTCGCCTCTGCAGCGTCTTCGCGGCCCACCCACCCCATCGTTCCTCTTTGGAAATCTGCGCGAGATGTACAACCAAGAAAACACCGGTCTCCTCTACGAATGGGATGCTACCTATGGATCCACATACGCCTACAAGGGATTCCTTGGAGGGTCTCGTTTATTGACGACAGACTTGACTGCACTCGCTCATATCCTTTCTCATTCTGATACCTACCAGAAACCAGATTTCGTCCGCGATAACCTCGCGGTGATGGGCGCGGGCGACGAGGGCCTTCTCACCACTGAAGGTGATGTACACAGAAGACAGGTGAGATTCCGTCTCCCTTTGCCCAATTTTCTGTATTCGAACTGCTCCGCTATAGCGCAGGATATTGGTGAGTAGTGGCACTCATCTTTCTCGCTGCATCGTTCTCATAAATGTGTCGCTCTTTAGAGTCCTGCATTCACAGCAGCACACATCAAGAGACTGAACCCGATATTCAGAGATAAGGCCTCCGAGGTTGGTTTCTCCCTTCTCATGCTGACAGTGTTGTGAACGATGACTATCTCTTGAAAGCTGCGTGATGTTTTGTCTCTCCTCTCAAAGGATCGTTCAAAGCCAATAGATGTCTTGACGTGGCTCCCTAGAGCAACCCTAGATGTCATTGGGATCGCAGGTGTGTAGATTCGGTGGCCTTAAGGTTTAAGCGCTCATCGATGGGTAATTCAGGTTTTGGATACCATTTTAACGCCCTCTCGGGCCATAGCGACGAGCTTGCCAAGGCTTATCAGTTGATATTCACTACAGCCAAAAAACTTCAACTGCGCACTATCCTCGAATCGTGGATCCCGTTGTTGCGAAAATTCGTGCGTCATATTGGACTATTTGACATTTAATCTTCTTTGTGACAGCTTGTCATGATCCATAGCGCTCTCATTCCGAGGCGATGGAGAAAGCGCGTGATCACTTGATCCGCATCGGTCTCCAGTTGATCAATGAACGCAGAACAAATATCGATGTTGAACCTCGACTTGGTTGGGATGATATAACGGATTATTCACTATCCTACACCGAACCAGATTTGCTCAGTGTACTTGGTAGGTAATACCGATCCAGACCAAGCGGGTTACTCTGAGCCTTGGCCGCAGTTCAATCGAATATGGCCTCCTTCGCTTCTCAACGGATGACCACTTCCGAGGTTTTATGTCAGATATCTACTTTCCTCGTAGCCGGTTACGAAACCTCGTCTTCTGCGCTTACTTGGTGTCTTTATGCGCTGGCTAGTGCGCCGCCATGTCAGAATCGTCTGCGGGAGGCGACGCACACCATAGACCCGCGTTCTCCGACATTAGACGAGGATATTTCCAAGCTAGAATATCTTGACTGGGTCGTTCGTGAGACACTCAGATTCCATGCCCCTGTGACCTGGACTATGCGAGTGGCTTCGGAGGATGATGAGATCCCCGTTCAGCAGCCATTCTGGGATAAGTATGGGCAGCTCAATACGACGATAAAAGTTGCCAAACACGACATCATCACAATACCTATTCAAGCAATTAATAAAAGTTGCTCCATATGGGGTCAGGATGCACACATCTTCAGGTACGTGATTACCCTGGGTTGTTGACCCTGAGGTGAGCCACATCTCATCAGTGGCGCTTTCGCAGACCTGAGCGGTGGGGGAATCCACCAGAGAGTAGCAGGGCGATTCAAGGCGTGTATTCAAACACACTGACGTTCTTAAGCGGGAACCGCGGGTGTATAGGTTATAGGTTCGCACTGGCTGAGTGAGTAATTCAATACTAATTTTTGTTTAAACATCCTTATTTCTATATGATGCGTCCTCCGGCGACCGCTGGCGCCTCACGGTTTCTTTCCGTGCAGTTCCTAAGGCAGGAGGCACGATTTTCTTTAGAGTTTCGGCCCCCTCTTGCAGCGAAATGACCAGATCCGATTGGTCATATTCCGTGTTGCTTTGGAAGACTCTTGAAATAAATAGCCTACGAGACAAGGAATAATATGGCATGCTAATTATTATTATTGGTTTTTAGGATCAAAATGTTCCTTTTCACACTCGTCCGCGATCTTGAATTCACGATGGACCCTTCGGTAATTATTGAGAAGACTTTCAAGTAAGCATGTTTGTCTGGAATTTCCCGAACCTTTTTAATTATCCGTGGACGTCCTTTGTGCTTGGCTCTCTGGCCTGTGTTTCATCACAAACAAACCCACCTTCTCTCCTTTAACGTGGCCCACTGCTAATTGGCGCATAAATGAGCTGATCACACGGTCCATTACAGTGTCGTTGCTCGTCCTGTGGTAAAGTCTCAGACGACCTCTGGTAACATGATGCCCCTTTTCATCCGTCCGGTCCCCCCCAACAACACGTCCTCACACATGAGCGACCCAGATGAAACGTAACGTCATGTCCTCCTTCCTTCTCCCTCAGTAGGGTGTTCTATATTTCGTTATTCCGTCAAGAGGCCGTAACCTCTTGAGTGTCTGCAGAGGAGCGTGTCCGCGGGAATGGTGAGGCGGACCGCGTAGTCGTTAGCTCAGATATGTGGGAAGATGTGTTTTACCCCCAACTTGATCTTTCGGCGGCGCGCCCACGAAATTAGGACCCACTAGAACAAGCTAATTCTCGGCGCAAACGCTGCCCGGTCGTTGTCCTGTTTGCAGTAGAGTTTGCCCCTAAATAGCTCGGGTGGCAAGTTAGCGAGAGATCGTGGATCATACCGATCTACGAGACCGCATTACCTACAGTTCACGTAGCACTTACGGACTGGCAGTGCCTCCGTGACTCAACTCGTACGTATACACCCAAAGGTGCGTGATATCTCATAATGGTTACACACTTTTTCCACTCGGTTTTTCCCGCCCAAGGAAAGAGGGGAACTTTGTACCTAACCCTTACTCAGAGTTCCCACTGAGTCGGCCGGTGCGGTGGATAATACCCGGTATGTACTAAGTTGCGCCCAGCCCGCAACGAACAAGTGGCTGATCACGCGGGAGAAACGCGGCGAGACGGTATGCCGGTCGTCATCGTAACCACGCTTCCCCACTCCGGTGACCGCGTTGTGAGAGAGAGGGAGACACACCATGATGAGTGCCAAGTACGAAGATCTGAACGGGGGCTCACACGGTATACATTCGCCTCCCCCCCCCTTCAAAGTCCAATCCTACTCTGTGTTTCAGATCCAGTCACAAAACAAGGCCTAGTCCGCTATATTCGGGTCTCCCAGTGCACGAAAGCCGCCACGGAGGTGAAAATATGGTGGGTGCGCCACTTGACGCCTCATTTTCGAGTGCTGTGATATGACTCTTCTCAACTCGGCTCAATTTCACCTACCCTTAACCTCTTTCTTTCATTTCTTTCCTCTGCACGTCCGAACTCTCCTTTTTTTTTCCTTGCTTTTCCAGATTAGGGTGTCTCCCATATGACGCTTCTAGGGGGCGGCGTCCTGCCATATGTGGTGTAGCTCAGGTCAGCTGGGGATAACATACCGGTGCTGGCGCGCCGAATTCCCCCGCCCATGTGTGTTTCCCCTTTTTATCGATCGTTTCCACATCCCCTTTCTTCCATTCCGTATGATACGACTGGGAAGCGAGTGAAAACGCACCACAGGAAGGCACACACACAGGAATATTACGCTGACTGATGAAACATGCTCTGAAAACCACATCATCACATGCCGCAAGTCGCGACAGACAATGCTAACCTTGAGCTTACCTTCCAGGAGACACCAGGCGGGACTCGTAAACCAGCTGCATCGTGGTTATATCTGGCCCAGTACGAGATTTGTCACATGACCATCGTGAAATATGATGATGATGATCCAGATGCGGCTTTGCTTCCTAGACCCTGCGCTACGGGGCACTCAGGGTCCCCCCTCCCCCCGCTAATGACCGGCGGTCGAGGCAAAAGCAAATCGCAATAGGGTCGCAGGCCCATCCGAGAAATCGGCATGAGCTTGGCCCTCACTTCGCTAAGCAGAAACCAAACATGAAGAAAAACACAACCAAAACAAGACATAACCCCGCGTAAGGACGACTCGATATATACCAACCTATATCAGGGCGTCTAACCAAGGTAGACCGTACGACTCGAACCAAGATGGAACATGAAAATAAATAAAAAAAGGGTTGGTTTCCAAATCTTGTTTAACCTAATTTTCTTGTTTCAGACTCATCCGTCGTCGTCCTCCAACATATCTGGGCCGGTCACCGTATCATCTCGGTAATCGCGTGTGACGTGGCGGTGGGTCCGTGTCATCGGGCTCGGGAGACTCTAGAACAACAGCGACAAACATTCGATCAAGCTTATTCAAACTTGTGAGACTCCAATACGGTCGCTGATGGTAGCCGTTGGTAGGCGATATCGATGGTAGAGACCACTCCCCAACGATGATGGCTTCGGGTAGGGGTATGTGTTACAGATAGACTCTGTATCCATCAGGTGGTGGTGAGGGGGCGTCCAACGAACATAGATCTCCGAGGTTGTAACGACCATTCGGAAAAAAAGAGCGCATTCGTGATCTCTGAGATCTTGCCCTTCGATCCTGGCGAACCCCTAAAAATTTCCGCCTAGTCGCTTCGCTAATCTTCTCGTGCCCCCTTTCCTCCTTGCGCTGTTTTCTGGCATCACGCCGGACGGCTCATCGATCGGAATGGAGCGGGGGAAGGGAGAGGGAGTATCCTATACAGTATTGCCAGCGAAACAAGTTTCAAACGCGGAAGAGATGGATAACAACCCGCCCGTCTTTCCCCGAAAAAAACAAAAACAAAAACAAAACAAAAAGGCAATCAATCGCGCATCAGCACGGTGGGGCGAGAGGGCGTTTTGCGACTTGTTATTGCACAGTTTTGGGCCATATGCCAAGTCGATTGTCGTCGCGCCAACATGTCGGTTTCGAAAGCGTAGTTTAAATTGGTGTTTTCGGAGAAAGGGTCGGGGGACGAGTGTCGGCCTAGGCTCGGGGCCATCGCTCGTCCGACTCCGAGTTCCGGGCCACGTCGGTGTGCGGTTATGCAGTATTAATTGCTGTGCGGACTAGACGGGGCTAGGCTAGAGGAGGGAAATGGTCTTTGAAAAAAAAAAAAAGGACAGAAAGAGAGAACGAAAGAAAACAGGCCCCACCCTTCTCTCCGACAGCCCGCACCCACGTTTTTTTCCGAAAGAGAAGCAGAATGGAAGAGTTTTTTTCTCTCCAAAACATGCGATAACCGCTGGCTTGAAACACCTTGCAGGCGTGATCTGAATCGGAAAGCTCGGAGAGGTTGAGGAAGACACTGCCATCAAAAAAAAGAAGTGGCGTCCGTGATGCGATGACCCATTGGGACAAACTGTGCAGCCGAGGTCACATCATCGTACTACCATCGTCATCGTATCGATATGATATCGCGATCAGGCGAGGGCGCTCGTTAGTCAACTTACAAAAAAAGGAAAGAAAAGGAAAAGAACGAGTTAGTAACGTCGCCACCGGCTCATCAAACTTGATCAATTAGCCATGGCCCAAAATGGCATTTCTGGTATCAATTGTTTCGATTCGTACACAGCTACAAGAATATTATAAATTAAATTCCCTTTCCCTTTCTGGAAAGAAAGGAAGAGCAGAGGCAATGGTTGGAACACGACCAGATCTGTGCAGATGCGGCAGCGATACATTAAGCATGGATTCGCCGCTGCTGCATGTAGGCGGGCAGGAGAACGCCGAGGAGAACCGCACTTGGAAGATATGGAAAAAATAATAATAATAATCCTTTTCTGCAGAGTGCCGTATGGCGGTTGCAAGAAGGCGGGAAGCGACTAGATGGTTTAGCTAAGTCAGTATAATACTACTAAAAATACTGTTACACAGAGTTGTGTTTTCAGCATCATATGTATCAGATTCCCCTATCCATCCAATCCTGGCCATCGCATGTCGAATTAGTGTGGCCCAGAAAAGGCGGATCCAGGATTGGATGACGGATGCTGGCTTTCGCCGTAGTAGCTGTGCGCGTTATGATCCGTGGGATGGGTCGGTAATCTTTCAGATCCTTGTGTCGGGCTCGGAAGGAAATTGGGTGACAACGAGGATTGGTGGTGATGCTGCGACGAATACAACGATTGCCCGTGGTGATGATGGCCGCCCAGGTTATGCGACCCATAAGGGCTGGCGGAAAGGGACGGAGGAGCGGACATCGGAACTCCTGACGGTATGTAGTGCCCTGCCTGGC
>JBBPRT010000443.1:0-11571 GCA_038093175.1 Boletus hoseneyae
AGCCCAGTGGTTCCTGAGGTCGAATGGTCAGCTGAGATGACATGGTTTCGAATGAGACTCACGGGAACGTCAGTGTCTGGCAGAGCAGATCAGCGACAGCAAAGAAGAGGCGGGAAATGACTGACTGGGAATATGGGCCTCATGTATTTAGCTCTCAAACCTTGTTTGCTTATATCTAGCAAATGAGGGGTCAAACCACGGTCGAGATAACTCGCGCTGTCGTTGAGATGAGTGCGTGAATGAGAGTAGACAAGGTCCGACTTGCCTGAGTCCATCGATGGAAATGAGAATGACGGTCCTCTTGAATTCGTGTGTCCCGTTAGAGAACGTGTCTCTTGTCTGTTGTGGTGACGTCCGAGCACCAAAGTAAGCAGCTCCGCCGACGGAAAGGAGGACGAGGGCAGATAAGGAAGCCAAAATCTTCCACGTCGAGCATGAATTGACCGGTTTAGATTGTTGTACGTTGACTTGTTCGTCCTCCAACAGCGGGCGCTCCTCGTCCTGGATGTTGGCCATTCAAGTTGAAGTTCTTTGTAACGGCGTACATAATCACCGCCCAAGTAAGTTACCCTCTCTGCCTAGCACAAATGCTATCGAACACCCCTTTGAAACGCGATTCACCTGAATCCCCAATCGTCAGGACGCTCATTTTTAACAAAAATTGGAACGGGTTGTTCCCCACAATCAGCCCACACCTTTCGGACGATGAAGAAGACCCCATGAGCGAGACTGAGGCGAGGCTGCTCTTCTATAACGATGCGATCTCGGAACTTGGAGACTGGCCAGAGAACAGGCTTCACATTATTGTTCAGCTGCCTGGTGCGTGTACTAGTGATTAGTATTATCCATCACTTACACTGTCCTGTGCAGTCCTTACTTTGTCTTGCTGATCTCCTTTCATTGCCTCTCCCGCTTTTATTCTCTTCTCTTGTTAGACCTTCCTCGCGGCCAAAAGCGAATCCGCTCCGCATCGAGTGATTTGAAAGAAATAAATGAGTTCCAGGTGAGCCCATATTGTAACGTCCGACTGCTTCACTAAATCGATTCCTTTCCATAGCCGAAATCGCCGCCTTTCATTCCAACATATTTTGTGACTACGCCGATCGAGCGAGGGGTTCCACAATTGACTAATCTAGAACTCCCCAGCGAGTGTTGCGTCATGAAGAGTCCGTCCCTTTGCAGCGGATCGGCTGTTCTCGATGGAATTTTCACCCGAAATGAGAGCGCTCGAGCACATTGTCGCATTTACCAAAGGCGAAAGGTTTTCTCCCAATCCGGAGGGGAACGATGCGGATATCGAGCGGTTTTCGAATCGTTCAACCGCAACTCCATTACAAAGGATCGCCGGTCTGCCGTTGGACCTGTCGTTCGCACTGTTTTCCAAGAAGGCGGTTATTGGCCAATTCGTGAAATGAAGATTTCGGGGACGAAAGGCAAGAAAAACCAACACTACAAGATACTATCATCAGAACACTATGTGGAGAAATAACGACCTGCCATCACTGCCTTCAATTCCTTCCCTGTGTTCCGATTCCATGCAGGTGTCACTAAGCTTACCGAGACTGGCTACTACCTCCCTATCTCTGCGACTCAACCTACATCTGAGCCCTTTTACTATGATGCCGACGCCATGCAAGCTACGGTATTGCAAGCCACTGTCAGCACTATGAACGACAAGAGTCTTGAGCAGCTTCAAGATGTGGTTGTGACGGGACTACAAGATGAATTTGACTTGCCTGTTCCTCATGCGTATGCTGACTTTCTGAAGGAAAAGTATCATTTTGTATCGTTAAAAGTGAAATGATGTACTTGGACACAATTCATCAATGTCATGTTAGTATACACGTACCAAGGCTAAAACGTGGCTGTGCGGGTCGACCATGTTACTCTCGAGTCTCGTCGCGTTCATCCGCAACATCAAACTATGGCTCATTTACTTGTTGCTCGATATCCTGGCTACTGGACCCATGCCGAGGCATATCTCGTTTGAGATGGACGGGAACAGGAGATACGCAAGGAAACTGGGCAAGCAAGGGAGACAAGGCCATCCGGATGGATTCAACAATCTGCTTTGGGTATGTGTCCAAGGTGAAAAATGCGGTCCACCCTCACATGTCCTCGTGTCTAGGTCCTAGAGGTCTGCCTGCGCCTACGTATACACTGCGTGACCGTGTACGCGTTTGCAATCGAGAACTTTAAGCGACCTAAGGATGAAGTGGACACGATCATGAATCTTGCCGAGGAGAGGCTCGTCGAGATGGCGCAGCGCGGGTATGTCCCCCTTTTTCGTGTTCGGCGAGGTTCGTTCATGTTTCGTGGCAAAGTGAGATCCTCGATAAGTACGGCGTCCGTCTGAACGTGCTAGGAAGACGAGAGCTCCTTCCTCCGAGCGTGCAGGCAGCCATAGAAAAGGCGGAAAACATGACCCGGCACAATAATGCGTGTGTCTGTTTCTTGCTCGTGTTCACAACGCGTTCCTATCGCAGACATGACAGTGCGATCCTGAATGTGTGTGCCCCGTACGCGTCGCAAGACGAGATCACGACCGCCGTCGAGAGTGTCATTCAAGAGGCGATCACGGCCGGCGATTTGGATGGCAGGTGAGTACAGCCCGAGTGGTCCCGTCCTTTGCTCAACGTCGGATAGCACGATTACCGAGGAGTCCATCGACTCTCGTCTGTCTACCTCTCTCGCAGGCAGTCCCCCACTCGACATCTTTGTACGCACGAGCGGGGTCAAACGGCTGAGTGGATTTTTGACTTGGCAAGTGAGTCGTCCTCTGCCCACCTTTCTGCTACAGCCATTTACACACTGCTCCAGTGTTGTGAACACACGCAACTGCACATGGTAGACACGTATTGGCCAGAGTTTGGACTGTTTGACCTTGTTCCTATACTACTCGAGTATCAACGCAAAGTGTGGGCTGGTACTTAGAACTGCGTATTACATAACCCATCATCTGCAAAGTCGACCTTGACCGCGATGTCTATGCTTGACAAGTTCAAGCGCGGTGCCCAGCGAGCAGGCGTACAAGCGACAGCTCTCGTCAAAGAAGGCTCTTCACGCGTCGCCTCTGGCTCACGCGATTTGATTCAAGGATTCACCCTCCCCGGCGAAGCAGACAAGGCAGCCAAGATCCTCGCAAGTTTCCTAGGTCAGTATCCCGACCAGACATCTCAGAGAGAGACCAACAGGCTCGTTTGAAACAGCGGATCCCAATCACCCCGAGTCTGCGCTCAACTCCATCCCCAAAGCAGTCCTACAGCATGCACGAGGTACGTCCGACCCACTCTTCTCCCCCCCCTCACCCGTCTCAGCCGTCTCACCCTCCAGGTCTCGCCGTCTTCCAAGTGATCAAAGCTGGCTTCATGTTCTCCGGAAAAGCCGGCTCAGGGCTCGTCATCGCCCGTCTCCCCGACGGCTCCTGGTCCGCGCCTTCATGCATCGCCACAGGCGGTCTCGGATGGGGCCTCCAAATCGGCGCCGACATCACCGACTTTGTCATCGTTCTCAACTCGGAAGACGCCGTGCGCGCGTTCTCTCTGGGCGGGAACGTCACTATCGGTGGAAACGTTAGCGCTGCAGCGGGGCCTATCGGTACGGGCGGGAGTGTCCAAGCGAGCTTGGCTCACCCCACGAGCATGTTTTCGTATTCCAAGAGTAAAGGTGCGTGTATGATGACGACCATCGTGTTTGCTGTTGTTCATCTGCATGGGTCTTAGGTCTCTTTGCGGGTGTTTCCCTCGAGGGTACTGTCTTGATCGAGCGCAAGGATGCGAACCGCGATTTCTATGGTTCGCCCGTACCAGCGCGTGATATTCTTGGTGGGCGTGTTCCCCCGCCAGAAGTGGCATCGAGATTGTATGAGATTATCGAAGCCGCCGAGGGTCTAGACGAGACAGGCGTTCCCGACGCCGCATATTACCCAGGTAGCATCGGTCAACACATTCCTGCACAAGGTCAGACTGTATTTGATTCCGAGGGCCACTAGGCGATGACGATGGAACGAGAAACAATTATTAATGACTTTTACGACGACCACTTTTCATGCTGTTCCATTTTTCAATGTCATTTCTCTTGTTTATTTCAAGACAGATCGGTTCCTATGACGAGTACAAGCAGTATCATTCCAACCACTTGATAAATCGACGCCTAGCGCCACCCGTCAGCCAAAGTTTGAGCACCAGACGCCCCTGTTGTGAACGCATTGTTGGGATCCGATTCCCATGTCACCTGGCCATTGTCGATCCTGATGTACTTGTATTGAATCGCAGTATTCGCGGGTAGATTCACCGTTGCTACGCGGCGTTGATCAGTCATCTCAAATTCGGAACATGACGAGGGTACGTACTGCTCCAGATGGGGTAATTGGCAACGGACATGAGGATAGGGTCGGCAGTGCTCCAATCTTTCAGGGCACTGACTGACCCGGTGAGGTATATGCTCTCTATGGGGTGGTCAGCATTCTCCGGGCGGAGTGGTTATCACGTACCTCCCAAGATGGTGGTTGCATTGACATTGAATTCGACAGACACCGTCGGGGCGTAGCTCGTCAAGCACGTGTTCGAGACGGACAATCCCTTTGCGCCCCAGCTAGCCGAGGTCTGTCCTGCGCGAGCGGCAGAGACGGTGAGAGCAGAGGCGTAGCTCCATGTGAGGTTGGCGGCGCTAAGAGGGGTACCATTGTCCCTGCTGAATTGCTCTGAGAGTTCACCACTCGAAGGGGTGTACTGTGCGGCGATGGCTATGAAACCGTCTGCAAACGTCTTGATGGCACTGGTGAGGGATGCAAAGATTGAGGATGAAGAATCATAGGTTCCGGTGGTGAGGGAGGTGTTGAATTGCTGAAAGAAGCCGAGCGAGGTGAAGGTGACTGTCAGAGAGCCTTGTTTGTTCCATACGATCAGGGCGTCGTAGAGTTGTTCTGCGACTGCAAAGGTGGTTAGATACCATGGCTGGGGACAGGTCAGACAAGAAAAGGTGGAGGGACTGTGTGACCGACGTTTCCGCCTTGGTATGTGTCTTCGGGGTATCGACCGGTAGCGACAGCAGCATCCGCGGGAATGCCAGAGTTGATGGCATAGATGTAGCGGAATGAATCGACATACGTCTTTAGGTTTGAGAGGGCAATATCGGAGCAGGGCTGAAAGGTGGTAGGATCGCAGCCAGCGTCGACGTCAAAGGTGTGAATGGAAGCAAGGACGGTGTTTGCGTCGATGCCGGAACGACCACCTGCGGTGTTGGCGGTCATGCATCCGGGAGAGGGTGACCAATAAGACTAGGCAAGACGATGAGGATGGAGGATACAGGGGGAGAGGAAGCATGCCTGGAGGAAGCAGAGGATATTGTCAGCCTGGGAGGTGTACTGGGTAGCAGAGGCAGTGTAGCCGATGGTGGATGCAAGGGCAGCACCCTGACGCAATGCACGGTGTTGTACTGCGGTGGTGAAGAAGGAAGAAGAGTCGATTTCCTCCCAGAGATCAAAGGTGGACTGGTTCCAGTAGTCGGCTACATAGTCGAGGTCGAGCTGGATGACTGGCCAGAGAGCGTCGACGTAGGAAGAGTTGCCGTCTGCGATGAGCCAGTTGGCGTAGGTGATGATGGCGGTGGAGCGGAGTGCAGGGCCGTCGCGCTGAGGACGACCCCAAGGGCCTGTGAACGCGGTTTCGTTGATGTAAAACTTGGGTTCGCCGAGACCACCGGTGGAGAGGGAACCACTTGGGTTCGTGACCTGCTGTATGGTCGATTCCGCGTGTACGAACTGGTCGATGGGGGGACGGAGAGAGGTGTCCTGACCGAGCGTGTACTGGTCGATGAGCAGCTTGAAGGTGAGGGACGAGTCGCGCGTCCAAGTGTAGAGATAGTCTGGATTGGACGTGCTCGGACTGGCGACGACGACACCTGGCTGAGTCGGATGAGCAGACGATGGTCGTAAGAGAGAGCGATACAAACGTATGCGCCGAGCGTGCCCACGTTGGCGAGGATGAAGTCCATCGGCAAACCCCGGTCAAGTGCTTCAGTGACCATGTCCATGACCCGCCTCCTCGTCCTCGTCCTGTCGCTCGTTCACTCGTCTTCAGCGTTTCTTTTCCTTCACAGATTCTCGCCGACGTCTGTGGAGGGTACTTGGCTGTGGGGATGGGTCTGGGGTGCAGAGAGCACCGTCTCTGTCGTCGACCGTGCACCCCCACTCACGTTTCACGCTCGTCCTGCTGCATTCGGTCCCGAATTTAACGATCCACTGCTCGGTTATGTCCTCCCGCTCTCGTCCTTCACTTCTCCTTGTCACTCACCCAACGCATCAAACTTTGCCTGTCCTCCTCTCTGCCCTTCTGGTCCACATCGCCCCGATCCACACGAACCCTGGATCGCACTCGTACAGCGCGGCCACTGCACCTTTATCGACAAGGCACATCTATCTTGTCATATCTACCACATCCCCCCTCACGCTCTTTTGATCTAGGTCAGAGAAGCACAACAGCTTGGCGCAAGAGCAGTCGTCGTAGGCGGTCAAGATCCCGTCCTCACTGGCCTCCCAGACACGCTCGTCAACATGTTCAGTAAAGGTCTCCCCTCTCTCTCACTCCCCCGTCCCCGTCTTGACCCCATCCCAGGCGATGCGTCCGACATCCTCACCCCTTCCACCTACATCACCTATTCAGACTACAACGATCTCATCCATCTCATCGACTCTTCCACGACTCGTCACGCAGACCTAAAGACCCTCTCCCTTCTCATCACAACTCACTACTCTGCTTGGGAATGGTACTCGTATGTCCCATTTCTACTCTCAGTCCCGCTCCTTCGAACACATTCCCACCTAGCCCTATACTCACCTTTATCGTCATCCTAATCCTCCCCTCTTGCCTCACCTTTGTCACCCTCCTCATACACCGTGTCCGCATGGCACGTGCCGCTCAGCGCGATCGTGCACCAGAACACCTCGTAAAGAGTCTCCCTTGGAGAGTTTGGAATGGCACCGCTTGGGAAAAACACAAGGGTTCCTCTCCTCATCCACATCCTTCCCCGCCACCCTCCACACTCGACATCGAAGCAGCCGATCAGTCTGCTTCAAGACCATCCGGGTCACATGACCCAATCCCTTGGTGCGAGACACAACTCGAATGTGCAATCTGTCTCTTCGAGTTTGTCAAGGGTGATTGCGTCCGCGAGCTGCCTTGCCATCACATCTTTCATCTCGACGAAGTCGACGCTTGGTTGATCAATCGCAAGAAATTCGTACGTCTTGTGCCCTCGACTCCTCTTCTTATTCACCCTCTTCCCAGTGTCCCGTCTGCAAGGCAGATGTCACCCAGCCTTGGCAACTCTCCCTTGCTAAAAACTCCATCAATACCGTCTCCAGCACCGACACAAACCGGCCATCAACCCCAATCACACCTTCGCCACCCACGGAACGTACCCCACTTCTTCACGACAGACACGAGGATCCCTCATTGTCGAACCCATGACTCTCTGTGCCTGCATTATTGTACGATAGCCTCTAGGAAACAGGTTTTGACTCGAGGAATGTGCTACAAAAATCTTGTCTCTTCGCGCGCCCTTTTTATCAGTTTTGGATACTTTAGGTTTCATCATATCACCGTGTGACTCTTGGCCATGATCCATCTCCGCGAACGAACAATAAGTCACTGACAAGGTTCACCACCATCTCCATGGTACGAATGGAAATTTGACATCTGAGCCTTGCATACTATTGTTATCTAGTCACCACATGCCTCTCCGAACGCATCAGTGTTCCTCGATGGCAACCGGTTCTTGCAATCCCAACTTGTCCATTCCTATTGTTTGCGTGTTACACGCGACGCGCAATGTACCTTGCTGTGAGTACACAATCATCCCTTTCGACCGACCGATAGTTTCTGTCTGGGCCTATCAGCGCATGCAATGCAGCTGCACACCTTTACTTCCGCCAAGGGTCGGCGTTTTCCTAAACTTTGCCGGTAATCTACTTCGGCTTCTAGTCATTCCGTGTGAGGGAAATGCGCGTTATCTCTCTCACCTTGACCATCATCAACTTTCGGAACTAGACCGGTTTCGGATACATATAGCCATTGTCCTGTTTCTCGAACGTGGCGGCGCGTGCATGGTGATGAACTGACCAACACAGATTGAGGACACCCGTCCCTTGACACATTTTTCCTCTTTGTCTCACCCGCGCTCGCTACCTTGTCTTGCGTCCCAACAAGAAGCGAGAGGTGGTTTAAACCGTGCCGTCTTTCTTCTGTTAACCCTCCTCTCAAAAATACCTCGACGCTATTCCTGGAACGCATGGCACCCGTCGACTATATTCACGAAGATCCGTTCTGTGCCGTATGTAACGGTGAGCTTGTCTCCAACTTAGCCGCTCTCATCGCGCCCATCATGTCGCTTGCAGGCACTCGGGACTTGTCCACGACAAACCTTCATAAGAAGCAGACCGCCTGCCGATACTACCAGACAGGCAATTGCAGACGTGGCTCCAACTGTCCTTTTGCACACGTTCCCATCTCAAATCAAGTAGAAAGTCAGTACCCTCTTCTACTCCGCGGTTTGTTTCATCTGATACAGCTTAGCTCCCACGTTATCACATTCAGCGTATCAAGCCGAAAACATGTACAGTAAGTCATGCGCATGACATGCGCGAAACACGACTTCTGATCACCTTGGCCGGTAGTTTACCACCCTCTCGGGTCAACCCCTGTCTATCGCCCTTTGGACTCCCAAACATATCCAGTTTTCCTGTGGAAACCATACCCACCGCTTTCCCCTTCTTTTGATCTGCAGTACGGCTTTGTCCGTCAGGCAGAATACTTGCACGATTACCCAGACGATAAAAGTGACCCGTCCTCTGCGGAATCATCATCCACGGTGACCAGCATGGATTGTCAGCTTCGCACGACACACAATACGGCCCGGTTGGAATTGGTAGATTCGGGAACCATCCAGGTCACCGCAGGTCCACCTGGCGACATCGGGACCAATTCGTCACCAGGATATATGTCGTGTGGTTATCCGGTATTTTCCGGAGTCAATGCCAAACATGTGGTGGGACGAGATCGTGCAGGGCCGATGGTGCCGCCCCCATCGTCATCCTTGTCGTTGTTGGATGACTCTCGAAAGAAACCGCTCGCGTATAAGAGTATGCCGTTTTTTATTTTTATTTCTTGATGCAAGACATGGTTATTTATGTCCCTCGTAGCGAAGCCATGCAAATTCTACGCGGCTAACGGCAGCTGTACAAGTGGGGAAAGGTGCACATTGTAAGTGTCTATTTTTCATTTTTTACCCATGTCCCCTGACCGGCGTGTGCGCACGTTAGTATTCACGATCCAGAGTTCCAAGGAAACGCGGATAATGTACATGCGGAACTGGCCCCTCCAGCCGACGCAAAGCTACCTTCAAAGCCAATTAATAAATACGACGAGTATCGAGCGAGGGATTTTTATCCGATAACGTGGCGTGTGATTGGAGGCGGTGTGATGATGGGAGGGCAAAGTGAGTTCCCCGTGAACCTTGACCCGATTCTGATCTGAATGACGTCTAGGACAAATATGTCCAGCCTTTACTGCTGGTCACTGCAAGTATGGTGACGACTGCAAGCTCGCGCATGAGACGGAGCTCGAAACGGACCGTAAGTACCGTGGCATTTCTAATAGATGCGACCTGACGGGACTCGGACCCTCAGCAGTCGGTTTCGTCGAGCTCAAGAATGAGAAAGGTGACAAATCGCCACGGAAACCCAACAAGAACACGAAACGGGTCCGTCCGAGTTCGCAAAGACCCAAGGCCAACAAGGTAGCATCTCCAGGGACACAACAACCGGTACCATTTCCCTCGACAACGCCGAGTACGGAGAAAGCCGATGGGAGTGCATTCGAGGCAGAAGCAGCGAGAAAGATGGCGGGGCCATCCGATCGCGATGCTCCCACCTCGCCTGCGGTGCACAGGCGGACGCGATCGATGTCCATGGTTCTCACCTCACCGCCGCCATTGGACACTACGCAATCCAACGTACGTTGTACATGCATTCACTCGTTTATACGTGACGCTAAGCGGGCCATAGTACGCAGCGGAGCTTTAGAATTCATTCATGTCACATTTTCATTTGTACCCTTAGGTATTTTTTGTTTTGTTTTGCAGCTTTGTCCTGATGACACTAGAATCGCATGTAACATTTCGACCTTGCATTATCCGAATCGTTTTCCACTGTGGTCATGGCTTTCATTATTGTTGCTGAGCTCCACGCACGATCATATTTGATCAGTGACCCACCGCTGCCACGCTTTGCCCTGCATTCCGTGTACAAAAAGCATGGTCGCTCACCGTCTAGTCTCACCCATACGATTTTTTCCCCCCTTGGCCCTAGCTCATCCCATCGAAGCGTTCATGTCGCACCTCACCGTGGCCCAAGGCAGTGTCGGTTGGCTACAATGCGACGGACACGCACCCAACAGTGAATATCTCCTCCTGCTCACCCTGTGGCACGTTTGCAGGTAAGTCACATGCCACGACATCGCGACACCGATGGGCTGACCGCATGCTTCCATGACGTGCACAGCGTCGTGCTGCCTCCCGCCTTGCGCTCCCTCGACCAATTGTCCATGTGCACACTCTCCCAACCGGCGTTCCCCCGGCTCTTTTCCGAGGTACGTCACGCTGGCATCCGCATGGCCACCATCACACTCGGTGCACGTTCTGATGTCATCGACGCAGGTGAATACAGTGGTGGATGACGAGGGCGGTGTCCAATGGCTGTGCGATACCGTCGATAAGATGGCTTGGGCGGTGCCGGCGGTGGACCCTCACAGTACTCGTGGCGAGGTGGCGGTGCCACTGCCGCCGGACGCGGACTGGTCAACGTTGGAGCGTACTCGTATGCATATCCGTGCGTGCTGTGGTCCGTCAGACGGGGATCTTGAAGGATACATGAACGGATCTACAATCAGACGGGTACTATTCGAGACGCGGACGTGCGCGGTGCGTACGACTCACGCGGACGACAACACGACGGACAGCGGTGCACGTGGTGCGGAGGCCCGCGATCGCCCAAGTCGTTCAAGTTGGACATCTGTAGTGCGAGACCCACACGAGGCGCACGGGGTCGGTGTGATCGTCAAAGCACTGGTTCAGCAAAACGCGGGCGCGTCGTTGTTTTTGAGGACGGTCGTCTGTGTTGTGGCGTTGCTGTGCTTTGTACATTCAATCCTTGTCCTTGACGCGCGTCCGTCTTCCATCGGATGTCGCAAGTCATAACTTTAAAAAAACATTTTATGCTTGTAATTATGTGCATAGTTGGAATCAGACGACGATGATATTTTCTGATGCTATGAGTTACGTCTCATGCCGCGCAGCGCACAAGTTTACGTCCAAAGGAATCCGCGTGCTTGTAAATAAATAACATGCGCTGGAGGGCTACTCAAGACACAATTTCAGAGACTAGACTCGACAACCCGACAGAATGATATCCATCATACACTCCCACCGGCACTGCGATCTTCCCCAGACCTCCTTACCATCTGTATGTCTTCTCCCTGCTCCAACTCTTCGTTCTGCCTAGCGTCTGCAAACACG
>JBBPRT010000444.1:0-11560 GCA_038093175.1 Boletus hoseneyae
TGATTCCTCTAAAGACATGTGCGTTGAAACAGAGGCTAGTGATATCGCCACCGGTGCAGTATTATTGGTCTTAGGGGAGGATAAGTTATGGTGCCCTTGTGCTTTTCTTTCTCATTCCTTTTCTTCTGTCGAACGCAAACCCAGTCTATGACAAGAAGTTGCTCGCTATTATACGCACTCTTGCAGAGTGGCATCCTTACCTCATTGGAAAGGCTAACTTCGAAATTTAGACAGATCATAAAAATCTTGAATACTGGAAAAAGCCTTAAACGCTTTCTGGTTGCCAGGTGTGATGGCATGAACTCTTACAAGAGTTCAACTATACACTCGTTTACAAACCCAGCAACATGAACGGACGTGCTGATGCTTTATCCCGTTGCCCAGATCACGGCGATGCAGTCAATAAATTAAACAAGAACATCATTGTTTTCACTTCAGATGTTCTCCGTTCCTCTTCCTTATCTATTCCTGTCAAACTAACCTCCCCCAATGCCTGCTTACCCTCGAAGGGCTCTTTCTCCACTGCAGGCTTTGACCTATACTCCACTATTGATCTTGATATCCCTGCCCACGATCAACAACTCATCCCCACCTATGTCAAGATCTAACTCCCTATTGGAACTTACAGGAGAATTGCACCATGATCAGGCCTCGCCTTCAAGCATAAAATCGATGTCATGGCTGGAGTCATTGATGCCAATTATAGGGGAGAAATTGGTGTAATTCTCTTCAACCATTCTGATTCCTCCTTCCACGTTTCCAAATTTGACCGCATTGCACAACTAATTATTGAAAAAATAGAAAACCCAACACTATCAGAATCAAAGACTCTTGACGAGTCAGAACAAAACAACAAAGGGTTTGGCTCCACAGGAGTTTAAGCCATCTTTTCCACGTCTCTCGCTCCAAATTTTGAAACTAAATTACACATGGAATCTTCTAGGCTAAATGTTGAATACAAATACTATGCAATGAACAAACTTTTCATAAATTCAAACAGCATCATTTTCGTGCCACCTTCTCTTCGAAATGAGCTTATATCTATTTTTCACGATTCTCCAGTCGCTGGTCACCCTGGCTGTGACTATACCATTTCTTCCATTCAAAAGTTTTACTGATGGTCCAGCGCTGCTAAAGACACTCCCATGTATATCAAACACTGCCAGGTGTGCTCCCTCACAAAGGGTTCATCAAAGCCACTGGTAGGAAAACTTCTTCCTTTACCCATTGCTTCTCACCCATGGGAAGATATTTCCATTGATTTTGTAACCGGACTTCCCCTTTCTCTGGGCTTTGATTCTATAGAGGTTGTCATGGATCGTTTTTCCAAAGAAATTGTTCTTTTCCCCTATATGAAAACCACTTCCTCCTCGAACTTAGCTTCCTTATTTAGAGACCACGAATAGTGCCTCCATGGACTTCCTAACACTATCTTATCCAACAGGGGACCACAATTCATCTTGAAGTTCACAAAGGAGTTGTGCAAAGTCCTCAGCATACAGCAGAAGCTATCTACGGCATACCATCCACAGACGGACAGACAAATAGAAAGGGTCAATCAGGAGATCCTCGCATATCTACGAGCCTATGTGGCAAAAAACCAGGATTCTTGGGCATTTTTGCTAAAAATGGCTCAATTCGCACATAACAACGCTATCACAACGGCAACCGGTGCTTCGCCATTCTCAGTCACATGAAACTACTCACCTCGCATGGGATTGGAACCCACAACATCTCACACAACTCCTGGGGGGTTGTTCGCTAAAAACCTTGGTTGCTCCCATGACAAAATCAAAGCAATGCTTCAGAGAACACATGACCGGATGTCGCACGCACAAGAATCCAAACATTCTAACGCACCCACATATTCTATCAGTGATCTTGTTTGGCTTTCCACAGATCATCTCTCCCTCCCCTATCCTGCTTGTAAACTCACACAAAAGTTTATTGGCCTCTACCATATCTCCACCGTCCTTCCTAATTGACAGATTCTAAGTAATGGGCAGGAATGCCCTATGCTATGGTACATTAGCTAAGAGTATAAGTCAAGTAAAAAGGTACTTGCCTCAGCCGCTGCCTAAGGTGGGCAAAAATGACTGAGGTGTCTATAAGTGGGGTCAAGATATATATACTATGGGTGGAGGTATACTTGTATTATGTCATCAGTAATGATGTGTTGATGAACCTGAAAGAATATAACGATATGTTGTAATAGAAGAATGAACACTAAATGTTTAAGCAACAAAAGGTTATACCATACAAGTACTTCCAATTGTTCCAATCTTTCCGAGTTTGGAAAGGTGTGGGAAAGTTCCGGAAGTGGTTCTGGTGGTTCCGAAGATACTTCCAGTTTGGAAGTTCAGAACAGTGCGGGAAAATTCTGGAAGTGGTTCCGGTGATACTTCCAGTTCGGAAGTCCGGAAAAGCACGGGAAAATTTTGGAACCAGTTCCGGAATGTTGGTTCCGATGCGGAACCCGGAACACTCGGAACTGGTTATGGTTGAATACTGTCACTAATGCCGTTACCCTCGTTCTTCCTTCTTCCATTACCATCCATCCTACTGTTAATATTTCCTGTGTAAAACCCTATAAAGCCCCACTAGCCAGGCAAAATGTTTACAAACCTAACGTCGTTACTATGACAAAAGACCGTCACAAAGAATATGAAGTGGACTATATCATCCAATCACGTCTTTACTGTGGAAAATTACAGTACCTCATCCATTGGAAAGGATGGGATAAGGTGGATCACACCTGGGAACCTGCCATAAATCTTAAACATGCTCAAGACACCATCAACAACTTTCATGCAGCTCATCCCGCGGCTCCACGCCTTATCCGCGGGATCTCCAAAGAACAATTCATGTCTCTTTTCTCCCCATTCGGCCCCTCCTATTCAGAATTCACCAACTCGAGACTGGATCTCAAAGCTGGAGAATGAAGGGTAGTGAAACGGGACCAAGACTTGAACAAGTACAACCTAGTAAATAGGTTGGACGCGTGAACTTATGGCGACAATGGAAGACGAGTCGGTGTCATAGATGAGGACGAGGACGATGGTAAACGTGGACGTTGGGATTGATACAAAGAAACGACGTAGCATCCGATTACGAGGATGAAGCGGCAAATGCAAGGGTAGTAGAAGAGTGGTAGTCAAAGGTCCAGGCCCCCAAGGGAGAGTAGACAAGTGAATAGGACTGGGGAAAGACGACGAGAGGGTACGGTATATATATGATACTAAGGTACTTTAGGGTAGGTTGTCTGAGTCCTAAATACTTAAGGGCTGGTGTGAGAAGGAACAAGATAAGAAGACATGAGGGAAACGCAAGGTAACCGTGAGGCATGACATCATAGATAAGGCGAGAGTCTGGGCTAGGTCTAGACTCGAGTCACGTGTTGTCCCACAGTCACGTGGGGGTCATGTGACAAAGAAGAGCGGAATGTCACGTGACCTAAAAGGGGTAAGTCAGGTGACTTGGTCACGTGACTGCGAAAGTGAAAACGACTAAGTCCGATAAGATGAAGAAAAATTAAAGTATGCAGCGTAAGGTCCTGAACTATAACAGGTAGTGTTATAGTTCAGGACCTCATGCTACATTTTACTTTTCTTTCAATCGTTGTACTTAACATATTTTCACTTTTGCAGTCACGTGACCAAGTCATCTGACTTATCCCTTTTCCAATCATGTGACATTCTGCTCTTCCTTGTCACATGATCCTTGCACATAACCATGGGAACCACGTGACCTCAAGTCCAGACCCAGTCTAGACTCTTGCCTTATCTATGAGGTTATACCACACGGACACCTTGCTCGTTATGCATGTTCCTTATCTTTATTCCTTACTTCCTTCTCTCACACCAGCCCTCAATCCTTTTAAACTCAGATGACCTACCCTAAAGCTCTGTACTTACATATATAAACCCTACCTCTATGTCATCTATCCCCAGTCCTATTCATTTGTCTAACTCTCCCTTGGGGGCCTTGGACTTATTATTTACTACTCCTTCCCTATCCTTGCACTTTGCCACTTCATCCTCGTTATTGGATGCTCTTTACATACAACATTGAAATACCACTTGCACTGTTCCACATTTACCTCCGCATTGTCATCAATACACATGCCCAATGCATCGGCTCCATTCACTCTCTCGTCAGACCTATTGTTTTAGGTCCTCCTCGCTCATAAAGGTTCCCATCCAGTTTCAAGTGGGGCCAATTGGTAGCTAAGCCGCCTGGTTGGAGTAGAGCTAAAGCACTATCAGGGGTTTCTAAAAGGGGTATGGAAGAAGAAGAAGATTCAACTAAATATGGATGGGAAGTGTGGTGTTCTTCTTTGTATGTTTGTATGGCATTGCACATAAAGATACGGCTGGCTAGGTTAAGAAGGGACAAAAAGTTTATGTTATTGAGTATCCAATCTGCCCATTCAGGGTTAGAGGGCTTAGGGCCTGCTGGACTCCACTCGTTAGCTGCTGTGTCCCAGTCCACATTATCTCCTTTTATGTGTTTGGTGGCATCAGTGGGATTAGGGCATTTGGAGACGCCAAATTCAAAGTGGTGGGTGTTGTACGAGATGTGGAATACAAAGACTTCCCCTTTGGAAATGGTCCAGATGATGATGAAGACAAGGAAGGTGAGAATGGGGAGGAGAGTGAGATGGATGATGGAGGCAGGCAGCAGATTAACGTGGAGGGCAATGATGGCAATGATGAGGGTGATTTGAATAATGATGCTCATTTCTTAGGAGAGGGTGGTTTGTTGCATCATTCAAGTTGACGAGCCCTCTTAAGTAGTTTTCCATGTGCAGATTTAGGGTGGAATACGAACTCAGTTTGGTGGTGGTGGTGGTAGTCCTTGTGAAATTCAAACAAAGCTGGGTTGTGCTGCTTGAGGGGAGTAGATGAGGGTTTCTTCAGAGCTAGAGCTGCTTACGGGAGAAGTGCAGATGTAAGGTGGTGAAGGGACAAGATTCAAGCAGGGGTATCGGCGCAAAGGTAGGTTTATAGGATAAGCAAAGTATGGATTTATTGGTATAAATGGATCTGGGAATTTGAAAGCTATTGTGGAGTAGCTAATTATTTGTATGGTAATGTGCAGAGATGCGGAGTACACCTCTTGGCCTAAGCAGAGATACACGACATTCAAGAGCAGAAGGAGGAGTGGGACCCCTAAACCAATGATAAGAAATGAGGTAAGGATAAGGATGAGGATGAGGATGGGGAGTGGGAGTCCTTTCTCGAATCTGTAGTCTAGCCCTGACTCTGGCTCAAGCAGCTGTGAGTCATTTGAGAATGTATTGTCTATATTGTTCTCACTGTTGTTAAAGGCCAAGTTGAATCCCTTCACAAATAATATCATCCACCTCTATTGGGATAAATATTTCATGGAGATTGATGGCCGAAGGTGGTAAGTACATATGGGCGCCATGTTGGGGATCTATGCCATTTACCACTGTAGGTAAACTATCTGTCCAGGTAATAGAGGGGACAGCGCAGGGCTGAGGACAGGAGCGAACTTGTTCCCAGTTAACCACTTCTGGAAGCAGTGTGGGAGTGCAAAGTGGTGTAGGATTACGGTACTCCAAGTCAGAGCTATCAAATGAGATCATTGAGAATGATCTGGTGATGGAACTAGAGTGGTGTAAGAAACGGTGATGGAACTAAAGTGACATATGGCTATGATCCAGCACAGCCTTTAGATAAGATCCATTGGTCTGTGCATAAGTCATGTGACTGGTTCAGGGTAGGTTCCTAGTAGACTTGTAGATGAGCTATGGCAGGCGTAGTTGAGAGATAGGGGCCAGTAAAGAAAGTGGCCACAGTGAGTCAGGAAAAATAGGAAAAAAATAAGGGGAAAAATAGGGAAAAATAAAGGGATTGTAACAGGGAGGGCCTAAAGTTGCGCTTAGCAATTTCATCAGCACAGTCCTTTTGTGTCTGGAAGTAGGCAGCTTTCTTATACCACTCATCTATGGTGATGGGAACTGTGTTTATAGCTATGATACAATACATGAGTTCAAGTGGGATGGCAGCTGAGTAGTAGCCAATGAGGACATTGTCATCAGTGATTTTGGCCTAGGAGACAGCATTTTGGAAATTGGCAGTAAAGTGGGTAAAAGAGGGGTTGTAGAAGAAGGAGCTATCTTTGTGTTTTTCTCAGTTCATACACTTGGTGGATAACCAAGCTATGATGTTATTTGTGACATTATAGTGTTTGAAAGCAGACTTAAACTTCATGGTAAAGTCACCAAATGTTCCCATAGAGATAGTAGCTCTGGAGATAGTAAAGTTGTGGAAAGTGGACACTCAAGAGGCAGCTGACCCTTTGGTCATGTAGGAAAGAGCAAAGGGGATTTTCTTCACATTAGTGCTACAAGCTTCTTTGTTTACTTCAAGGTAAAACATAACAGATTGGAGCCAAGGAATGGCCTATTCTGCAAAACCGTTGTAGACTTTGTGTTATGTTTCTTTCTTCCTGTACTCCTTTTTATTCAGATGAGAACCAACCTCACTGACACTTGTACTCATCTTATGCTAACCTTTAACTTGACCATTAGGGGCCTGTCAAGTATTCCTCCCATCATATTTAGTTATTATGCTTATGCTCTCAACAATGCCATTGCATCATTTTTTTTCTCTCTATCTTTAACCTCACTAACTAATCATTCTCTCCATTTCTATTCTTTTCCATCTGATTAGTCATCCACTCTTAGCCTTTGTATATAAACCTATAGATACACACATGCATTTCTTCATGCTAGTCTTACCTGAACTCCTACCTGAGTTGCTAGCTCAATATATTATCTTTTTTCTTCCCTTGTCACTTGGACTTCTATAAGTCATCACTCTACTTCTAAGTAAGTGCTCCTCTGTAACCTCGTCTTGACAACTATTGTCATCAATCTCCAAGCCTTACCTTTGTGGTAGTGGCCCATCACCTCAGTTGAAACAACCTCAACCTCCTTATCTAAGAAATATCCCTTCGACTCATCCTTCTAGAAGACTATTGTCTTCACCCATCAAGTCTTCACTTACTTTGCTAGGGTCAAGCATAACATTTTGAGAGTTCCAATACAGAGTTCAATAGGTTTGGTTGAAGACATGATTCTAGATGGTGGCAGTGGAGGGCAAAGAGAGGAGTTTATTGGATGGATGTAAGGCTAAGTGGTGTTGGTACTTAAGGAATGACAAGAGTACCTAATAGTTGGTGGCTAAGGTCAAGGTTTTCCTCTTGTTCTTCTTGGATAGAAAGAGTTTCATCAGGAGATTCTTCTTCACTAGGAGAAGTGCATTTGTGGTCGAAGTTTTGTGGCGAGAAGTTAGGCTGACTCCATCAAAGGCAGGGTCTTAGGTTTGAGGGTGGTTGAGAAATTTTGCCTAGCTGCAACAATGGCAGGCCATGAGGATTATGCTAGTCTTTTGTTATGCTTGGTCCCAACAAGGACAAGCAAAGATCTGAGAGGTGAAGATGATGGTTTTCCAAGAGAGATGGTCTTTAAAGGGATTTCTTAGGTGGCAATGTTGGTGGTTTCCCAACCAAGACAATAGATTACTACCACAAAGGTAAGACTTGATGATTAATGACAGTAGCCATCAAGACAAAGTTACAAGGGAGCACTCACTCAGAAGTAGAGCAATGACTTATAGAAGTCCAAGGAGATAAAGAGGGAAAACAATGTATTGGGTTAGGAACTCAGGTGGGAGTTTAGATAAGACTAGTGTTGGGAATACATCTATGTGTATATGTGTTTATATACAAAAGCCAAGGTGAAGATGACTAATCAGATGGAAACAAATGGAAATGGAGAAAACGATTAGTCAGTGGAGTCAAGGGCAGAGGGAAAAGAATGATGTGAAGGCATTGGGAAAATAGTAAGCACAAATGACTAAGCAAGTGAGAGGGATACTTGATGCTTATTAGTCAAGTACAAGTCCAATGGTAGAAGGTTAGCATAGGGTGTCCTCATCTGAAGATAAAAAAGTACAAGAAAAAAAAGAAACATAACAGTCAGGTCAGTCAGAACAAACTGAGGGTCATGGTGATCATGCATCTACAAGACATAACTCAGAGATAATGCAGCATGACCAAGGTCCTGCTGCTAGTGGTAACTTAGACAAGTTGGAAGGAGCTGCCATCACTGGCAGCCAAGGGATATGCAGCATTACACAAAGCCTCATTCAAGCAGTGGCTGAGGAAGACCAAAATTTAGAATATTCAGCAACAGAGACAACTCGGAGCAAGTCCATCGCATTGTAGTATTCTCCTATAGCCATTAAAGAACTTTTGGATTATTCACATGCAGAGGCATGGCTAGGTTTATTTTATCAGACAGCTATTCAATGTTTGGATGACGACCTTGAATTATACCAGCTATTTGATCTAGATGCAGATGGTATTGATGACCCAGATTACTCTCAGGCAGAAGAGATATTGGCAGAGTAGTAGAGTACTTAGTGATGAAGTTAGCATAGTCTTCAAGTCAAGAATTGAGATTGTGTTCACAGCTACTACCCTTACAGCCAATGAGCTTTGATTATCTAATGTCTAGACACAACTTCTGGCACTGCAAGGGTTCACTTCACTTGTGTTCATGGGAAAGTTCACTGATAAATGTTCTGTGACTTTAATGAACCTTCACTAACTGGCAGAACACTGACATAAATCACATTTACATCACATTTCATCACATCTGGTGATAACCAGTTTCTGTGGGAGCACTCAAAGTACTGCTACACTTGCAGTTGTGTTGGCTACTGCAGAGCTTGAATACATCATATTTGTTCACATGCACATCATCTCAGGGGTAACCTGAGGCTTACATTTGGTGAACTTTCACCACTAAGATCTCTTAGAGCCTGTACGGAAACTGTCAGTTGACCGAACTTTGAGGTTTGTTCATGTTTGGTGAACAGTGGGATTCTCGGCTTCAAGCAAGCCGTAGTGCGGACTTCAAACCTAATACTCCATTGAAATACACGGAGCATAATTTACGCTATAGTATGATGGATCACTCACAGAGACGCCAAACATTCTTCCGACACATTCTGAGCATTCTGAATCACATCATCTCGTCTTTGACCAATATTCTGGAAATGACTGTCATTCAGAAGGATCCCATCCCATACCATACATCCATCTTATCTGGCCAGCACTGGGTTGAGGAGTTATTGGACGGACATCCAGATCGCATCCGTTGTGAGCTTGGAATGCATCATCATGTCTTTGTCCAGCTCATCTCTGAGCTGCTGGACCTTGGACACCTGAATTCTAGATCTGTCTCCCTCAAGGAACAAGTAGCGATTTTCCTTTATATGTCAGTAACTGGCCTTATGATTAGACACATTGGAGAACGCTTTCAACGATCAAATGATACTATTTCATGGTAAGCTACAGAGTTCGATCAATAATGACATCATCCAGTGAATTATTTATTCTATAGCTACTTTCAAAAAATACTCACTATCATGTCAAGCCCGCCAATGTACACAAGACATGTTCGACTTCCTACCGGCAAATTTGTCTCTACCAAGATCACAGATAATCCAAAGTATTGACCGTACTTTAGGAAAGCAATTGGGGCAATTAATGGTAGCCATATCCATTCAGCTCCACCTTCGTATTTCCAATCAAACTACTGGAACTGCAAAGAATTCCTATCACAAAACTGTATGTTTGCTTGCGATTTTGCCCTTCAATTCACCTATGCTCTCACTGGCTGGGAGGGATCTGCCACTGATGCTCGTGTCTATGAAGACGCAAGGACTCGGAATGGCCTTGTTATATTACAGGGGAGATACCTTCTCGCTGATGCTGGGTATTTAATGTGCAATGAGCTCCTTATTCCATATCGTGGAGTTCATTATCATCTTGCAGAGTGGGGACGCACTCGTATATGGTACATACTGTACAACTATCTTTATGATTAAACTACTGATTCTTCTAACACAGACCTGTAAATAAAGAAGAGTTATTTAACTTGCGTCACGCCTCTTTACGAAATGTCATTAAGTGGGCCTTTGGTGTCTTGAAGAGACGATTCCACATCCTTTTGTTACCACCAGAGTACTCCCTCAATATTCAAGCACGGATCCCATTGGCATTGTGTGCAGTTCATAATTTCATTCGCATTCATGACACAGCTGATGAAGAACCCGCCGAAATTCCTATCGTGGACATCACAGACCACGAGGACAATCTCGCAGCCGCTGATCCCATAGCAGACATGAATGACCCAGCATAAGGTGCAACTGGAGCCATGCGTGATAGCATCACAGAAGCAATGTGGGCTGATTATCAGCAGATCATAGAAGATCACCAAGCAGCTGCTGGTGCAGACTCAGAGAGTAGCAGTGCAGATATATCAGACTCAGGCTCATGGGATAGAGATTTGGACTTCGACGACTAAAAACGTATACATTAGAATATGTATTCCACTGGCTGAACTTGTTATAGTTCTGGACCTCACGCTACGTTTTTCTCATTTTATTCATTTCATTGTACTTAGCACTTTTCACTTCCACAGTCACGTGACCTAGTCACATGACTTGACCCCTTTTAGGATCACGTGACTTTCTGCTCTTCCTTGTCACATGACCGTGGGACAACACGTGACTCGAGTCCAGACTCTCGTCTATCTATGATGTCACACCTCACGGTTACCTTGCTGTTTCCTCGTGTTTCCTTATCTTTGTCTTTCCCTCACCGGCCCTCAACTATTTAGAACTCAGACGACCTACCCTAAACCACCCTAGTATCATATATATACCGTTTCCTCTCATCATCTTTTCCTTAGTCCTATTCACTTGTCTACTCTCCCTTGGGGGCCTGGACATTTTGATTACCACTCCTACCATCGCACTTGCCACTTCATCCCCGTAAATGGATGCTCTTTATGTATTAGATTGAAATACCACTCATGCTATTCCACATCTCTCTCATCATCATCATCAACACTCTACACCAACGCGTCATCTCAATTCGGTCACTCATTAGGCCTATGTTTACACTGGTCTAACTTCGTTCTTAAGTGTCCAGTTCACCATCCGGTTTCACTTGAATAGGACTCCCCTATTCCCCGCTGCGTTCTCTCTACACTTCTTCTATGTGAACTCATTTCCTATACTGAGCTGAATGCCGCCAGGAGATCGACGCCTTAGAATTCTACTGAACCTTCCACCTACACCAAGGAACACCACCACCCGCGCCCTACACCCTTGAACACGAAAACCCAGACAACATCGACCCCAACGATCAATCTCCGGGTCCCTTCGAGTTCATTGATCACCCCGCTCCTCGTATCCTCATGCCTGAACCTGAGCAAGTTCTAGCGCCAGAACCCGCTCCCTTTCCTCAGTTCTTTTTCCATGAAAACCTTCACACGCCCTCTCCCGCCCCAGCAGTCGAGCCTACTCCTGCTCACCGCCAACGCCAGCCTCGCATCAAAAAGGCTAGACACCCACGATACATTCGCCCTCAGAGGACGGTTCCTGGGGAGGTTTGCTTGCTCCGTCCCCGAGCAACCCTTCGTCGCCCATCCTGATTTCTCCAGTTGTAACTC
>JBBPRT010000445.1:0-11558 GCA_038093175.1 Boletus hoseneyae
ATCCTGCGCGTCTTGGATCAGCATAGGTCGACTATTGCTCCGGGATCACCTCTACGAACGTCCATAGATCGTGACAGCTTTAAGATAATATACGTGTGGGTCCGAATAGTTCATTCACCATAAATGCACTTTATAGCAGGACCCAGAGCCCCCATGAAGGCGTTAGCTTCAGAGATTGTCCACAAACTTGGAAAACGCCTAAAGTGGTTGTCAATATCAGTTCGAGAATTGACCGGTCAGTATCTTCTATATACCCTCTGGACCCTGCAAGACATATCAGTCTGCTTGTCTAGGTGACATGCAGCTCACAAAGGCCGAGATCGCGGAGACTCAGATTATCGTTACCACACCTGAGAAATGGGATGTGGTCACTCGGAAGCCAACAGGAGAGGGCGAACTTGCATCTGTGCGCGTCTCTTTTGCATTCATCTTAGCAAACCGACACAATTGAGCAACCTGCAGAGATTAAAACTTCTCATTATCGATGAAATACATCTTCTCAACGAAGAACGAGGTGCTGTGATCGAGACCATTGTCGCTCGAACTCTGCGCCAGGTGAGTGAGAGGTCGACGAGTTCTACAACAGACTTTAGAACTTGACCAGGTAGAATCCAGTCAATCTGTCATCCGGATTGTGGGTTTGAGTGCCACACTTCCGAACTACATCGACGTTGCTGATTTCCTCAGGTCTGTGATGTTTCAAGATAGATGTCTTTTTTTGACTTGGATTCGACTAGTGTCTCTCGATACACTGGTCTGTTCTACTTCGACTCATCGTTTAGACCGGTTCCATTAGAGCAGCACTTTATCGGCATCAGAGGAAAACCCGGGAGCCCGCAATCGAAAAAGAATCTTGACCGGGTCACGTTCGAGAAAGTGTCGGAGCTGGTTCATCGAGGTCACCAGGTTATGGTGTTCGTTCATGCACGCACAGAAACTGTCAACGCAGCGCGTGCTCTCAAAGATGCTGCTGCTGCAGAGGGTACGCTAGATGACTATAGCTCTCAAGACCACCCGCGTTGGGGCATCTTCCGCAGGAACATTGGCGAGTCACACAACAAGGAGATGAAGCAGCTCTTTGATGACGGCTTTGGTATCCACCACGCTGGGATGTTGCGATCCGACCGTAACTTGATGGAAAGGATGTTTCAAGAACGAGCAATCAAGGTACGCGCAATCGGTAACTGTCCCAACACGTATTGATACTATGCAAGGTTTTGTGCTGTACTGCCACCTTGGCATGGGGAGTTAACCTGCCTGCGCATGCAGGTGTGTAGTGAATCCAAGTCATTGGATGACACCCACAAAGTTCCGTAGTTGTCATCAAAGGCACGCAGGTATATAACAGCGGGAAAGGTTCATTTGTGGATCTTCCTGTTCTGGATGTCCTACAGGTTTTCGGTCGTGCTGGCCGCCCAGGTTTAGAGAGCAGTGGTGAAGGATATATATGTACGACGGAGGACAAACTTACGCACTACCTTGATGCCGTTGCTTCCCAGGTAAGTAACTTTCTCACTGCAATCGTCAACGAGTATCCTGATAGGACGTCCAGAAACCGATTGAATCACAGTTCGTCAGGTCCCCCTTGTTGCAGAACCAATTCTGAGTTTTGGCAGATTCCAACTAGGCATGGTGGATGCATTGAATGCGGAGATTGCCCTTGGGACTGTAGCCAGCGTCGCCGAAGGCGTGCGCTGGCTTGGATACACATATCTTTTCGTCCGAATGCGTAAAAATCCTATGCAATATGGTAAGGGCACTTCTTGAGAATCGAGTAATACGACTAACGCCGGGGAAGGGATTTCGCGGGAAACCTTGATCGACGATCCTCAGCTTGTTCGCCGGCAGACAGAGTTAATCGAGTCATCGGCACGCATACTGGCGAATCTGGCTATGATTGACTTTGACCTTGACGCCAAAACGTTTGTTATCAAGGACGTCGGAAGGATAGCCGCAAAGTACTATATTCGCCATAAATCAATCGAGATCTTTCAGGTGCTATTCAAAACTCGGATGACCGAGGCGGATATTTTGGATATGCTCAGCAGGAGCACAGAGGTATCTCATGTCTTCAGATGCATACAGATCGTGATATTGAGGAGGCTTTGTCCCAGTTTGATCAAATCCAAATTACAGATTCAGAGACTCAGGAGCTGGAACAGTTGATGACGTTGATTCCTTGCGATGTCCGGGTAAGTAGACAGGTTCGTCGGGTGTTTACAGGTTTTAATGGCAATACAGGGGGGCATCAGCACTAGCCAGGGGAAAGTCAATATACTTTTGCAAAGTTTCATCTCCTACCTTCCCGTTCAAGACTTCGCGTTGGTGTCGGACACCGCATACGTGGCTCAGAATGGTGGCCGTATTGTGCGAGCTTTACTAGAAATCGCTATCAGTCGAAAATTGGCCAATGCAACAACCACGCTTATGGGAATGAGCAAAGCCATTGAAAAACGTATGTGGCCTTATGAAGAACCGTTGAGACAATTCAACTTGAAGGCGGAGATTCTGCATGGCCTTGACGAGTCGCGCACGGAGTACCATCCTGCAGAGCTCGCCACAATGACGGCCGCCGAACTAGGAGACCTTGTCCGGCTGAATGAATACCAAGGTCGAGCATTACTCACTGCAGCCAAACAGTTCCCTTCTCTTGAACTAGCTTATTCACTGCGCCCACTTGGTCCTGATATCTTGAAGGTTATCGTCACAGTGAACCGTACCTTCGACTGGAGTACCAGAGTGCATGGATTTGTTGAGCCGTTTTGGTTATGGGTTGAAGACCACGAAGGGAATACAATACTTCAGCTGACACAGATTTTTCTCCGGGAGTCGACAGATTATTTGGACGTCGAATTCACGATCTCGATATCTGCAGATACCCTGCCGCCATCAATTACCATCCGACTTGTGTCCGACAAGTGGTTGGGAGCGGATAATGAACTACAGGTAGAACTGGGCGGTATATCCATGCCCTCTGCTTGCTATTCTCATGTACAACGGGTGGATGTTGGTTTCCTCCCCCTTTCTTCGATACGCCTTCCCACGCTGCATAACAATCTTCGTTCTCGCTTTCGCGAATTCAATTCCATCCAAACCCAGGTATTCTGGACCCTCATCAACACAAAGTCGAATATCCTGGTTGCCGCCCCCTCAAGTTGCGGGAAATCCTTTCTGGCACACATAGTCATTTGGTACGAAGAAGTCTCACCTTTCTTAGCCAGTAGTTTAAGCAATCTGCAGGAGCACACTGCTCAAATCAACCTCACCTTCCTGGGCCCTTATTGTTGTCCCGAACGGCAGTGCGGCTACAAAAACGATGTCAGAATTGCGCTTCATATCGGCTGGTATGAACATTGGGCTGGAGCACTCGACCGGCACCAACTTGTTCAGCCTGCCCAACGGCAGACTGATAAGGGTGATCACCGCGACGGATCTCCTCGAAACGTTTAACCTCGCTGGTCGAACTCCTATTCGGAGCCATCCCGACGTCATTCTGTACGAGAACCTAGATCAGATGGACGCTTTCTACGAACTTGGTATCGCTCTCATGAAACACGCAACGGAACGTTTTCCAAGCCGCAGTATCGGTCTCGCAAGATCACTCATTGATCCCACGGACTTGGCATCGTGGTTAGACGTTGAACCGATTGGACTCCACAGCTTCTTACCCAGGGATCGTGAGCAACCGCTGACGTGTTCCATTCAGTCGTATACAATCCCGCACTCCGGCGCGCTTTTCAAGGCACTCGCGAAGCCTGTTTATACAGCTATTCAAGGCATCCACAGAGGTGATTCCGGTATCGTGTTTGTCCCTTCTCGCGGACACTGCCAAAGTGTCGCACAAGACCTGATTACCCAATGCGCGTTGGCCTCGCTCTCCGAGAGAGGGTTCCTCCCAGAATCTGTTTCCCCGATTTACGTCGAAGACTACCTTGCGAGGCTTCAAGACGCAACGCTGGTCAACTTTGTGTCGAGAGGCGTCGGGGTGTTTCATCACGGAATTTCAAAATCTGACCGCAAACTGATTCTCGAGCTCTTTGCAGAGGGAATTGTCAGACTTTTGATAGCTCCTCGTGAGGCTTGCTGGAGTTTCCCGGTGCGCGTGGAGGTCGTCGTGGTCATGGGCACACAATATATACAAGGCGATCCGAGCAAGTCTGAACGACGACTGAGAGACTACTCGATCACGGAGATTATACAGATGCAAAGTCACGCTGTCCGACAGAATGGGGCTGGACGCTTTGTGCTGTTCTGTCCGGCGGAAGCCGCGGAAATGCTGAACAAGTTCCTCAATGAAGATGGAGTGCCATTGGAGTCGCAGCTATTGGAAACGGATGCCTTGGAAAGGTGGCATCAGGAAAGGAGAAAAGATGGCACTATACGTGACAAACAGGATGGGGTGGATGTGCTCTCCTTCACGTTCCTTGCTCAGCGGATGATGAAGAACCCAACCTACTATGGCCTTCATCCTGGCACTTGTGAAGGCGAAGCACTGTCGCGCATAGTTGACGGCCTTGAGCGCAATTAGCTGATCATGAGGAGGCTATTACAATTTCATACATGATGCGTCATGCACCCATTACGAGCTACGCTCGTAAGCTTGATCTATCGGACAACGACAACCATAACCAATTCTACTGGGCGATCGTACATTCTAGGAGATATACTTGGTCAATGCCTGGAGCCTTTCCCCGGCCTGCCTAAGCGTGTCTAGATCTTTACAGAAAGAGAAACGGGCGTAACTCTCCCCGATGTTACAGTGCTCCTCACAATAGAACTGTAAAGTTCAACTCGGCAATCAATTGAGGCGTGTCTGGTGGTTTACTCACCTCGCTGACAGGAATGGAAGAAACACCAATCTCCATGGCTATGAACCAGCAAGCCCTGACAAAGACATGAGCAACATGGATAGAGGTGCAATGTGTTGCATACTTGAAATCCTTTCCTCGACCCTGTACGGATGCTGGGAATGGGTAGTCTTCCGGGAACTTTATTCTAGATATATCCTGCGACGCAACAGTCAAAAAGGTCGCCGACTCTTTTTCAATCGTCTCACCACAAGAACAAAGTACGTGCCCTCTGGCAGACTGTACTTCAAGCCGATCCTATCAAACGCAGAGAGTAAAAGGTCACGTCTCTCCTGGTATTCCGTAACCTGCTTTTCAAAGAATTTATGAGACCGCGCTTGTTCAAGCCCGCCTGCCGCGGCCTCTTGGAGTGGTGAATTACTGCAGAAAACGATCCGGGTGCAAGCGGCGAGAGTTGGTTTGATGATAGACTCTGGGCCGATTAGCCAGCCAACGCGCCAGCCGGTGGCCGCGAAAGCCTCTGGGAAAGAAAAGGATGAGTATCAGGGATAAAAAAGGATATGTATTCTGTTCGTGCTCACTTCCAGCTGAGAGGACCGTGACGGTCCTGTCCCACATACCAGGAAGAGTTGCAAAGCGAACGTGTTCCTTTCCATCGTAGACAAGGCAGTCGTACTTGGAATGGGATGACAAGTCAGCTAGGAGCGGCACCAGATGAAATTTGCGCACCACTTCGTCTGACATTACGAGCAAGTTGAACTCTTCTGCGATAGCAGCGATCTTCTCGAGTTCTTCCCTGGAGAAAACCTTGCCGACTGGGTTGTGGGGAGTATTGATGATGATCATTTTGGCCCGAGGGGTGATAGCACGGCTATGAATTGGTTGGAGAGAGGGAAAGGATAAAGAGGAATTAACACACCGTAACTCATCAAAGTCGATCTTCCACTCGCTGCTGTTCGGTTTCTCGCCGTCCAGATTGGGATGCAACGGAACATAAACTGGTTTTCCGCCGTTGAAAGTGACCGAAGGAAGGTACTGATCGAAAAAGGGCTCGAACATGATGACCTCGTCGCCCTGCTCTAAGAATGCGGTGAATACCGAGTATTGACCTGGTGAGGGGTTAAATGTAGTTGGCAGACAATGTGTCGAAGAGGGCACCTTCGTTGGCACCACTGGTGACGATGATCTCGGTTTCAACGTCGAGGGACCTGTTGAAGGAGGACTCGTAGAAACTCTTGATAGCCTGGCGCAAGCGTATGCGACCCTTTGGGTGAGAATAGTGGTTGGGCAAGGTCTGTCTCAACGCCTGACTTGCAGCGTCGATGATCCAAGAGGGAGGTGAGAAGTTCATGTATCCCTGACCCAGGTTGATGCAATCTGAAGGGAGATTTGCAGCGCTGGAAGGCAGATAAAGAGAGGGTGAGAGTGAGCACGCAACGTGGACGTACTTGAAGATGGACCAGACATCCTGGGCCAATGCGCGCCCCTCGAAGAGACGAGACGAGAACGGAATGAGATTAGAGCGATCGTTTGTGGTCATCGTCTGGTTTGCGGAGATCGGACGAGCACTGACAAACCGATGGGACGTTCTCTGACGGGCGAAGTAACCTCTCACAAGTGCGACCAGCGACATTTTTAAACAGACGCTGGTACGCTCATCAACAGTAAACGCTCGGCTCAGCGTATTGCGGTCGCATTTGGCAGTTTGTTCTCGTACTCCTTCTTCCAACTTCAAGTTTGTGTTCGACGCGTCCGAGTCCATGGATAAACATTTTCTGGGCCCTATCGAGGAGTACGTCCTACGCATACACTCAATCCTTTTTCTCTCACCGAAACAAGCAGGTCCGGGTTCTCAGACACGACCCCAACCGATGTCGCTTCTCCAGCAGAGAGCGACGAGGAAGAGGTCTTTACTTATCCCGCACACGACGACAATGTCGGCGACAAACACCACGCTGAACAAGAGGAAGAGGAAGAGTTCGTCTACCCTGACAATTTCGCGGATACCACAACACGTCAAGAATCCCCCATAGCATCTGACGATTCGCCAGATCACTCTCTTCTTCCCCGGCTTTCCGCCGTCGGGCCAACTACCCTGGTTGAAACCACAGGTTTACTTTCGCCTCCACCCCAAGCAACACAGGCTTCATCCCATCCATCACCTGCCCAGCTCGAGGCATTGTCTGCTGCTGTTTCTCAAGGTGACCTTGATTTACTCAAAAAGTTGTTTGCCACTGCGCTCCAGGGTGGTGATCTCGAGGCATTCGCGCTGGCAAACGATACTTCTTCCCGTACCGGTTTCACCCCACTCCATGCTGCTGCAAGTCGCGGTTATCTTGACATTGTCAAATGGCGTGAGTCCTGCCTCGTCTCTCAACCTTGCACGTTCCCTTTGACCATCTCTCACCAGTCATCGAAGACTGCGGTGCCATGCCAGACTTGGAAGACCGCGAAGGCGAGGTAATTATCCCTTCATTCGCTTAGTGTGTCTTTTCTCACCTCTCGTAGACCGCTCTACACAAAGCTGCTTTAAATGGTCACATCTCGATCATCCAGTATTTATTGGCAAACGAAGCGGATGTTCACGCACGCGATGCTGATGGATGGACTGCGCTCCATAATGCTTGCTCAAAGGTACCTACCTTTTAATCGGTTCCCTGGGTATCCTCACCCTTTCTTCAGGGATATCTTGACGTTATACGATGGCTTTGTGAAAGCGGCGGCGCCGCAAATGAAGTGGATGGTGTGCGTGGTGTTGACGTTCGCAATAGAGGTGGATGGACCCCTCTCAGTAAGAACCCTCTCTTTTATTCCTGCTATTCCCAGTAACCCTCTTCATAGTGAATGCGGCTTCCAAGGGGCACCTTCCGGTCGTGATGTATTTGTTGTCTAAACAAGCTGCAGACCCACTAGTACGAAATAACTGGGGCGAGACAGCGTATGATATCGCTGCTGCCGTTTTTGAAGTGTGGATTTGCGAAGTATGGCGCATCACAATCTGGTGTCTCGCTGTCTCATGTAATCCAACAGGTCTTGCAAAAAGCCGAGGTGGAACGGTGGCGCGACACAACTACATACAATTTGTTGTGTGTGCACACCACCGTCCCATTGGTTCTGTACGAGAATCAACGTCTTGATACTCGTTTGAAGACCCTTGCAGTTTCAGGAGGACGGCCCAAGTTTTCCACATCCGGACTTGGAAGACGTGGCCGTCCTGCGCCTTTTGAATTGAAGCTTCCCTCTCTAAATGAAGACACGGGGGCAAATCTGGTGGCATCATGGCGTAGTGATGTACAGCTTCCTCTTGCATCTGATCCATATATGTTGCCGAACGCGTCTCGCCGGAATATTCCCATATTAGAAGGCGCAGAGCGGAGCCACTTTTGGTTGTAAGTGTATTATTTTCTGGTCGGATATTCATACAAAGCAACTAGTTTTACAGATCCGACTGGGTTATCGACGACACCCACCCTAGGGTAAGCCCTGATGGTGGCTGGCAGTACGCGCAGAGTTTCAGCGCTGCAGATGAAGCTTGGTTATCCGAGCCCCCACCACAGCTTGTACGCCTTTTGTCTGGAGCCAATGTCATGACGGCAAGTTTGTCTTCTCCATCACGAAGTCACGCGCGCATCGGTAGTAGTGGTCCCTCGTCTTTCGTATCCTCGCATACGAACACGTGGGTACGTCGCAGACGCTGGATCCGTGTAATGCGCCGTAGACTCTTCCCCCCTCTCCCCTTCATGGAACCTGATGGTGCGATGTACGATCTTGCCCATGACGGGTCTCTGATGCCGTGCGTAAGCGACGGTGAAAGTGAAGAGGGACAAGAGTTGGGGACAATGCGTCCTAACCGCTTGTCTTCTGCACAAGACTATGTGGCACGTGCACGCTATCTCGTTGGAAACCGGTCAGAGAACAGCGACGAAACTCAATCTGCTGTTGAAACTCGTCGCGCCATTGCTAAACTCGAACGGGCGACAAGTGAACTACGACAGGGAATTTTGAGTAAGTCGTACCCAGTAGATATTTTAGTCCTGCTTACGAATTCGACAGGTGACGACGACAGGGAACGCAAAACACAAGCTGAGGTCTTGTTAAATGCATATAGCAGAGCACTAGAACGACGCAGACTTTCCGCAAGTGCTCAAGGTCTTTTGGGATCCGGCTCAGACGATGAATTCAATAGCGATGACGACGATGATGACGGCGACGACGACGACGACGACCAAGATGCAGTTTTCCGCTGTCCAGGGTATTCTTCTCTCACGATCCATTCGCCTTCTGTCAGATCCGGATCAACCGAGCACTCTTCCCGCCCTGTGATCGCTCGAGACCTTACGCCCGACCTATCTCAAGCACCCGAGTTCCGAGTCCCCACTCATGAAGCTCCTCAGAAGATGGCCATTCCGATGTGGCAGCCTACTCCATTTTCACCCCTTGCACAGTGGGAACGGGACGATGCAGTGCAGGCTTGCAACGATTGCCAGCGTCGCTTTAGTTTTATCCTGAGAAGGGTAAGCCTCATCGTCAGCTAATATCACTGAGTCCTAAAAGGTCATCTAATTTTTTAATTCTTTTGGGGGGACTTTTAGCACGTAAGTACCTCCCAGTCGTGATGAAGGGCTGTCGCCTAACTTTTATTTACAGCACTGTCGAAGATGCGGTCGTATATTCTGTGATCGATGCTCTTGTCACAGAGTCCTCCTCGAGCCATCTGAGATCGTACAAGATCCAACTTCTCCAGTGACTACTGCATCATCCTCGTCTCAACGTATTTGCCAATCTTGCTTCGATCAACGCAACACGAGCATCCTGGCAAGAGGATCGTCTGCCGTGGAGCGCATTTTGGTTGATCGCGGGAGGTTGATGGCACCTGGTCAGCTCACGCGACAGAACTCTAGCTCACAATTAAGCGATCTTGCAGAGTAAGCCACGATACTTTGCCTAGTTGGCCATCGGCTCAGTTTCCGCAGTTGTCCTGTTTGTGGGACTAATCTTTCAGCCTTCGAGGGTCCGGGGGATCAGGAAGCGCATGTTAGGAGCTGCCTGGACGGCGGAGATCATTCTACTCCGCAGACAGTCAAATATCTCGTGTATGAGCTCCCAGCTGAAAGTGCCTTGGTTGGCGTTGAATGTGCGTCCTTCCGCAGCTGATCTTGAGGTTCCTCACGCACCTATGCTACGCAGGTGTCATCTGTCTCGAAGAATTCACAGTGGGTTCCATGGTGGCACGATTGAGCTGCTTCTGTAGTTTCCACAATGGTGAGAACCATATGTGCCCTTCCAAGAAAATGTCGCTCATATCAATCTCCTAGCATGCTTGTCATCTTGGTTACAGCGGGGCCGCAGCTGTCCTGTCCATACACGCTGATGTGACCGGGTGGATGTTGGGTCGATACCGATACCCTAATACTGGTGGTTTCTCGTCATGCACATTCCCATTGATTACAACCTGTGCGTACACATGCCATACAAACTATGAATACATAGCTATACACGCTACGGTCAGTCACCGTCTCGTGGTTCGTAGAAAGTACTGTAACGTATCCGACTTTCGTCCACTCGTATCACATTCGACAAGTCTTCCAAGTCTGGGGGGACGATGTCTTGGCCCTTGATCCCGTCGTCCTGATCATCCTCAAACCAAGTCGAAGGGTCGTCATCATCTGAATCCTCGTCCATATCTTCAAGGTCAGAATCGGTCGGTTTATAATTCCTGCAAGTCCCCTTAGATTGATTCTTAAAAACGAGTGCAGGCGAATACAAACATGAACGTCCATATACGCGCATCCATTTCCTGCCTGGATAGTATTTCCCCTTTGACAGGCAAACCAATGCGTCTTCTCCTGTCATCTGAGCGTTGTTGCCTCTCCAAGTCGACGACATGTGCACGCTGTTCCAGCTCCACCGCCTCTTGGAGGCTAAGAGATCCGACCTGGTGGTTTGCATTGTGAGATACCAACGGGGCCTGGAACGACGAACATGAGTCGCTGGGTCAAGTTGGCGGTCGCATGGACATACATATCGGGACAATGCTCGGCGTTTCGCATCGATGACGCGAGGCTCAGGCAGCACATCGACATGCATTATCTCATCCGAGTTGATATTCGTATTCTTGAGACCGTTTCGAATCTCCTCGATGCCTTCTAGCTCTAACAGTCGGGCTGCTATGGCAGTCTGCTCGACGGAGAGCCTTTGTACGAGGGAAGAAGTAGAAGCGATCCTACGGCAAGGGAACGTGTATAGTCAGTCCGAGGCGCAAGATACGGTCAGCGCATACAGATAAAGAGACCTACGGTGAAGAAAGCAGTCTTTCGTTGCGATCGTGCTGGTCATGCAACTCCCTCACGGACATTTCTGCAATGGGTTTTGACTTTGGCTTCGGAGTTGCCCTGAAGCCCGGTGGTACATGAGTCTTTTTGGTGCGGATTGGCGAGGTTGGGGACTGCGGGCTGCCAGCTCTCGTTGGGCCCATACTGCGAGGGGGGTTGGAGCGGAATATTAGGGAGGACTGCGATTCTTTTGGCTCTTTTATACCGATCAGAGCTTACCGCTTTCGGTCAGACGGTCTGAACCACGCAGAGACAACGAGCCTCGAAATTCACAAAGACTAGTTACGGGTACAAAACATAATACGCTTCATCTCGCAAGACTCTGCGTAGCGCAGCAAAGTTGTCACATGAACATATCTCCCTGGGAAAAAAGGTCGCTTAGCGTTATGTCGAATAGGTGACAAAAGGTACGCACCGC
>JBBPRT010000446.1:0-11556 GCA_038093175.1 Boletus hoseneyae
CTGACACATGTACCAGTCCTCTGCTTGCCTTGCTCTTGGACTCATACTTGGTTGTTCGAGCCCCGTCAAGTATCCCTCACCTTGCTTATTCATTGTTGCTTACTCTTTTACTGATGCCATCGCACCGCTTACTCATTCTTGCTTACTCTGTTAACCAAAGCCGTCACATCGCTTACTTGATTTCTATTGTTAACTCCGCTGACTAATCATTCTCTCCATTTCCACTCCATTCCATTCGATTAGTCATTCCCTCTTGGCCTTAGTATATAAACCTGTCGATACCCGCATGTATTCCCCATGCTAGTCTTACCTGAACTCCCACCTGAGTTCCTAGCCTCAATACATCGCTTCCTCTCCCCTTGTTCTTGGACTTCTCTAAGTCATCACCTTACTTCTGAGTGGGTGCTCCTTGTCTTAACCTCATCTCAGCAACTATTGCTGCTGATCTCCAAGCCTTACCTTCATGGTAGTGGCCCGTCGTCTTGGTTGGAAAACCTCCAACATCTTCACTTAAAGGAAACCCCTTGGTGCGACTCCCCGGAAGACCATTGTCTTCACCCTTCAGGTCTTCACTTGTCCACATAACAGCCAAGTGTAACAGCATCATGATATCAAAAGATGAACTCTGCTTTGTCTAGGTGGGGCTCATAACCTTTTGAAGTACAAGTAGTACCTCAAAGTGTTACACAAGGGAAAAAGGAGTAGAAAGTAGTCTCAAGTGGGAATACTCACTTGGGATAGGTGAAATGTTGGCAGAACCAAGTGTCTTGCTTTAGAGAGCAGATAGAATGAATCAAGAGATAACTCATTAAGATAAGATGAGCCATAAGGGCTCTCCTTAAATACGTACAGAGATGTTTGTATCTATGTATGTTCCTAGAATGTTCTAAAGTATTCTAGCAAATAGCAGATAATGCTCTTATCTATGATAAAGATACTATCCAATGGAAATAAAGACTCAAATAATGAGTAAGAAAAATACAATGGGATCATATCATTATGACCAATATGAATAGTGTAAGCATCTCATGTGATAGATAAGATCACATGGTTTATTACAAGAAGTTAATATGTAGTGATGAGTCATGCATTAGGATAACATTCTCTAGTCATTAGGATAAGGACTAGGTGTGACTCATATGAGTCACGATTAGGATAAGCTACCCTAATTGATTAGGTTAAGCATGATTCATTCGTGACTCACTTATAATTTCAACACTCCTCCTCACTGTTCATGTTGGGAATGGACTAAGAGTTAACTGTTTCCTACCCTCTAGAATTTTTATTGTTCCTAGGTTTTTGGTAAAGATATCTGCAAACTGTGAATTAGTATCAACATAGTAAAGTTCAATTTCATCATATTTGACGGCTTCACGGATGTGGTGTTGTGGAATGTGAACATGTTTAGTTCTACCTTCTTGTGCTGGATTGGAGGCTAAAAAGATTGCTCCTTGATTATCCACACACATAGGTATACATTCTAGTGGAATTTTGATCTCTGTAAAGAGGTTACATATCTACTGTAATTGTTTAGCACATTCTGTCATTCCACAATGCTCAGCTTCTATAGATGAAAGCCGAACACACTTTTGTCATCTGGAAAGCCAAGAGACCATTCTATTTGCTAGGAACTATATCTGGTTGTTGAACGAGAAGTTTCAACATCTCTTGCCCAATCTGTATCAGAATAAGCAATGAAACCTGAATTGTTACCTGTTGCTGTATATTTAATACACAAAGTCTCAGAGTGCAATAAGTAGTGAACAATTTGAATTGCTTTCTGGAAATGTTCTTCTGAAGGATTTGAAGAATATTGCAACATTTTGATAACAGCATATGCGATGTCTGGTCTTGTTCCAAGCATAATGTAGAGCAAGGATCCAATGACTGATTGATAATGACTGTGTAAAGAAGGATTTTCTTTACCTTCATTTGGTCTCAGAATGTAACTAGTAGGTAGAGGAACATTTGTTTCCTTACAGTTCTCTTGACCAAATTGCTTTACAACTTTAGGAGTGTATTTGTTTTGATCAAAGATAAGAGATCACTTAGATCTGTCTCTGGTGATACACATTCCCAGGTATTCTTTGGCTTTGCCAAGATCTCTTGATTCTCATTTCTGCATGAACTTCTTTTTGTGAGAAAGAACCTGTGCTTTGTTGCTATCAAGAAAAAGAGCATCATCAACATAAATGATAATAAGAATAATGTCTTTTCCAGTGAACTTGACATAAACTCCTGAATCAGAGGTGCATCTCTTGAATCCAAAGGAGACAAGGCTTTGAGGAAGCAGTTTATTCCATTGAAGGGCTGCTTGTTTGAGACCATAGATGGCCTTTTGTAAATGGCAGACCTTTTGTTCCTGACCCTTTATTACGAAGCCTTCTGGTTGCACCATGTAGATTTCTTTATCTAGCTCACCAAAAAGAAAGGTGGTTTTAACGTCTAGCACTTCAATTTCCCAATCATGCTCACTGTTTCAAATCTTGCAACAGGAGAAAAGGTTTCTTTGTAATCTATTCCAAAGATTTGAGTAAAACCTTTAGCAATGAAACAAGCTTTGACTTGATTGCCAGGGTGTATGGCAAATACCCATCTCCCTTTGATAGGTTGTTCCTTTAGGAAGATTGACAAGTTTCCATACCTTTCATTCATGTAAAGACTTTATTTCGTTTTTAGCTGCATCATACCAAGCTGTTTGCTGATCTTGAGGAAGCTTAGCTATATCTTGGTATTGCTTTGGTATTGACCATTCTCCATGATCGATAGCTTGTGCAAAGTGATGTTGCATCCATTTTGTGCTATATATTTCTCCAAGATTCTCACTTTCATTAGTGGGTCTCTGTTTTTCTTGAACAGGATCTGTTTGAATTGGTGATTCAGCTCTAGATCGAGACTCCTCCTGAATTGGTGTTAATCCTGCTCTAATATCTTACTCAATCTCAACTGCTGGTCGGTTACCATATGTATTGTCTGGTAAGATACAAGGTTGAGGAACGTGATTGGATCTGCATTGCTCAAGAGGAGGTCTAAACGAAGATCTTTCATCACAAGTAGGGTGGTATTGATGAGAATGAATACGAAATTCTGGTAGTGTTTCTCCAGGATGTTGTCTGGGTGGCATCCAAACTGATGGTATTGATACAGGTACTAACCAGTGATCTTTGTTAGTTGGTGAAGGAGGTGAATCTGATATGAGGAATTGTTTGTGTTGATGACAATCCTCAATATCACTTCTATGTCCTGTGTCTGGTTTAGGTCTCCTTATACCAGGATGTATAGGTGTAAAGGGCATCCTTGGAGGTGGAGGACTTGGACTTGATTCAGGACTAAAGTGAAGTGGAGATTCAGATCTTGATGGTGTTTGTGGAGGTATCCATTGATTTGGATCAGGAGAATTGTCATGAGGAATTGTGGTAGGTATATGAACATGACATGTAGGGGGTTCAGGGTCTGGTTGATCCTGAATTTCATCATTTGCTCTGTTTTCATTGATAGGAATAAGGGCAGGTCCGTCAACTTGATCTCTGGAATAGTGCAGAAAATAGTTTTCATTGAAGGTGGCATTGGTGGCGACAATGACTCTATGCTTTTGTTTTAACCAAAAAAGCCAACCTTTGGTGTTTGGTTCATACTCTATGAATATCATTTCTTCAGATTTGGGAGATAGTTTGTCTTGCCATTGTTCTGGAGGAATGAAAATATATACTCAACATCTGAATACTCTGAAGTAAGATGCATCAGGTTTCTTCCCATTGAATATTTCTATGGGAGTTTTCCAAATGGGTTGTCTATTGTATAAATGTACTGATGTCTCTGTAGTGTCTTGCCAGAACACTTTAGGGAGGCAAGCATGCTGACGCATTGCTTCTGCCTTTTCCATAATGGTTCTATTGAATCTCTCAGCTCTACTATTCTGCTGAGGTGTGTGAAGAACAGAGGTTTGATGAGTGATGCCTTAGGAAGTGTTGCGGAGCATCACTTCCACCTTAAATAAAGGTCTGCCCATCAAAGGCGATGGCGAAGTCGATGGTAGAGGAGTCGCATAGACGTCGTAGAGAGCCTTTTACAGTGGCATAACTGGCAAAGAGGGAATAGCCCTCCACTGTGATGCCCAGGCGGTTCAGACGTAGGGAACCGGGTAAGAATCAAGTGAATAGACTGGGGGATATCTAGAGTACAGGGTATGGTATATATATGTAAGGATGCCTTTAGGGCAGGTGTGAGATAGGTACTCTAGGGCCGGTATAGAAGGAGTCCATGCGGTGGACATGAGGTATGATGTCATGATGACATCATTGTCTAGACTATGACGTCGTCGACCTAGACCGCTATGTCAGCATGTCACGTGCCAGTATCACGTGACTCTCCTAGGGGTAAGTAATAGATAAGATCTAAGGTAGATAACTGGATGGTCATGTGACCAGTCACATGACGTTATCTGATAAGATAAGATAAGAGAGTCTGTAGTAAACCGTTCGTAAGTGAGTCCGAGTGCAAAGGCAAGTATCGTAGCTCATCCGATAACACAAACAAAAGCAAATGGCACACTTATCCAGTATACTGCTGATATGACAGAATATTTACTGATCACTGTTGATGGGCATGAACCTTTTAGAGTGAGCTCAACCTTTGAAAGATAGATTGAGTGAGCGAGACTTGTACAAGAAGTCAACGTTGGGCGTTGTTGGCGTAGACGGAGATGACGACATAGAAGTTGGCAATTGAGATGTAGTAGGAGAACAACAATAGCATCTGTTTGGAACAGTGGATGACTCTGGCAAAGAGGAATGGGATTGAAGAAAGAGTAGAATGGTAGTCAAGTGTACAAGGTTCCCTACTAGAGGGAAGGAGATATAAGTGAATAGGACTAAGGAAAGAGAACTAGATGACAGAGGGACAGGTTTATATAGTGAAAGGTGGTGTGATTAGAGCAGGTCGTCTGAGTTCTAAAAGGTTTAGGGTAGGCAAATAGAAGCATGATAAGAGAACATGTGGAAACAGTAAGGTGTCCATAAGGCATAACATCATAGATAAAGCAATGGTCTGGACCCTTGGTCTAGGCCGATGTCACGTGATCCCCAGGTCACATGATTGGTCACATGATATGGAGTGAAGTGAAGTCACGTGCCTATACAGTAGAGGAGTCATGTGATCGAGGTCATGTGATCCGAAAAAGGGAAAAATGATAAGTCTGAATCGTAGAGTATGAAGAATTGAAAATGAGATGTTATGGGTCCTGAACTACAACAATCACACATTGTAAGACAACATTTCAGTGCACAAGCCACCAAGCTCACACATTTGTAGATCAAGTCATGGACATCCTTAACCATGAGGAGAGCCTATGCCTTTTTGACCTCTATATCATTCTCCAGCTGTCAGAACACTCTGCCTTGGATACAGTGGTGAATACTAAGCACAAAATGGTGACAAGCATCAACCCTACTCTCAAGTTCATTCAACATGTTCTATCTGATAAAGAGTCTACTTTCCATAGACCATATCCATTCTACAACCATTTTGAGGATCTGGATAGTATAGTCTTAACATACAGAGATGTTGCTCTTCATATCACCATCCAACGTCATTCTACATTGATCAAGCTTCTAACAGTCACTCTATGTGTAGGTGGGACATTTGGGGGAAAGTGTCAACTTGAAACAAGTTCCACATCCAACTACATTCATCATTTCAAACTCATTATATTAACAAAAGTCAAGTAGTTCAAGCCTACCTGAAACAGCTAACCCCTTACCAATGGAGCAATCACTTGGTAGACAAGTACAGTGACCTCAAAAACCCTTTCCATACTAATCTTAATTGGTGGTGTGTGAAGTGCACTACCAGTTGCTGTGGGAATTTCACCTAGCTTTGGTGGTGTTATAAGTAGTACTCACTCTTAGCTACAGAAATGCCCCCTAGGGTATGTGATTTGGATCACACACCATTGAGATACAATCATTTTAAAACTATCATGTCTTTTTGAGCTTTTGAATTGACAAGGGTATTTGGATATTATTAGTACTTGGTATAGCCTCACTTTGCTTTAAGCACTGCCTGAACACTCCTAGGCATACTTTCAATCAGTTTCTGACACTCCTTAACTGGTATCCTCTTCCACTCCATCTGAATCCTTTCCTATGACTCATGAATCCCATTAGGAGGGTTTTCATACTCTGCAAGCCTCCTTTTAAGCCATCTCCAAAGATGTGTTGTTGGTCATGAACCTTTCAGAGCAAGCCCAACCTTTGAGCAATAGTTTGGGTGAGCAATACTTGGACAAGGAGGCGGTGTTGGACGTTGTTGGCATAGACGGAGATGACAATATAGAAGTTGGCTATGGGTACGTAAAGCGTGCACAACAATAGCATCCGTTTTGGAACAGTGGATGATTCTGGCAAAGAGGAGTAGATTGAAGAAGAATAGAGTGGTAGTCAAGTGTACAAGGTTCCCTACTAGAGGGAAGGAGATACAAATGAATAGGACTAAGAAAAGAGAACTAGACAACAGAGGGACAGGTTTATATAGTGATAGGTGGCATGATTAGGGCAGGTCGTCTGAGTTCTAAAAGGTTTAGGATAGGCAAATAGAAGCATGATAAGGGAACATGTGGAAACAGCAAGATGTCCATGAGGTGTGACATCATAGATAAGGTAATGGTCTGGACCCTTGGTCTAGGCCGATGTCACGTGATTCCCAGGTCACATGATTGGTCACATGATATGGAGTGAAGTGAAGTCACGTGCCTGTACAGTAGAGGAGTCATGTGATTGAGGTCACGTGATCCGAAAAAGAGAAAAGTGATAAGTCCGAATCATAGAGTATGAAGGATTAAAAATGAGACATTACGGGTCCTGAACTACAACAAGATGTTCTATAGGGTTCAGGTTAGGAGATTCTGCAGGCCAACCCATAGTGTCAAATTCCTACTCCTCCAGCCACCCCCCGACCTTCTTGCAGGTGTGCTTGTCTTACTGAAAGATGATATCAGGAGGATTGAGACCATAATGCTCCAGAGTTTGCTGGTGCTCATCCTTCAAAATCTGAAGGTAAAGGTCCCTATCCATCCTACCATTAATCTTAGAGGCATATTCAACTCCCTTCCAATTCATACAGCCCCATATCATCAGAAATCCTTCTCCAAATTTGAGGGTTCCATTCACTAGCCTATCATTAAGTCTCTTACTGACCTTTTCCAAGCCAATTTATGTCCATCTGATCCTAGGCAATTGATTTTGGTCTCATCAGACCATATTACCTTTTTTCAGTCCTCTATAGTCCAATTTTTGTGAGCATAAGCAAAATCCAAACAAGTCTTGCAATGCCTAGCAGAGAGAATAGGGTGTTTGGACTTAACCATAGCCTTCATACCAGATTTCTTCAAGTGAAAATGAACTGTACTGGCAGATAGAGGCTCATCGATGATGTTGGATAGAGCTTTGGTCACTTGGACAACATTTTCAGCTCTGCCAGAGGTGATGAGATACTAGGCATGGCAAATATTGGTAGGAGAAAGCTTGGAAGGATGACCTCCAATAGCTTTGAGAAAAGTAGAACACTTCTTGAAGCAATGTTTGGATATAGCAGAAGGGCTGATATCAGTTTGCTTGGCAATGGCTTTACCAGAGTGGCTAGCATCAAGCAAAGAAAGAATGGTGTTTTGCAGAGTGAGAGAAAGAGACTTAATTATGATAGAAGTTGAGAATCAAGAAGTGTGTGAACTTTTTTAAACTCAGACATGCTATTTACATGTATATCCTTGTTTGTATTAATAGATAACAACAAATAATCAATGATTTGACTAAGATCCTAGTTATTATTTCAAAAGCTCAAAAAGCCTTTCTATGACATGACAGTTTTAAAATGATTGTATCACAATGGTGTGTGACCTAAATCATATGCCCTAGGAGGCATTTCTGTAATCAAGAGTGAGTACTATTTATAACACCACCAAAGCTGGGCAAAATTCCCACAGTGACTGGCAGTGCACTTCACACACTACTAATCAAGATTAGTATGGAAAGGGTTTTTAAGGTCATTGTATAAGCCTTAGACTAAGAGTATGAAGTTGGGAGAACTTCAAAAGAACAAGACTAAGGTTCTCTGGAGTGGCAGCAAGCCTTATACATGTTATCAGACTCACTACAATACACTCGGACTTACCTTACAAATAATCATCTTATCTTATCTTATCTAGTCACATGACCAGACTGTCATTTAGATCTTATCTATTACCCCTAAGTACATCATATGACCTGGCACGCGACATGCTGACACACAGGTCTAGGCCAACGACGTCATAGTCTAGGCAATGATGTCATCATGACATCATATCTCATGTCTACCGCATGGACTCCTAGTTTACCAGCCCTACATCAAGTACTCACACCTGCCCTTAACCGTATTCTACATATATATACGACTCCCTATACTCAATAGTCCTCCAGTCTATTCACTTGGTTCTTACCCGGTTTCCCACGTTCAAACTACCTGAGCACTACAGTGGAGATGGCTGCCTTTCCCTTCTTGCCAGTTATGCTACTGTAAAAGGCATCCTCTCGCATGACATCACACATGTACTCCTTACTGCTTATTCTACTGACCTTGATGGTCCTCTCGTTGCAGCAGTGCTCCATAACAATACACATACTATCCTACTTTGTATATATATATTTGGTGCCTAAAACTGTACAGTACCTATGTAAGGATATACCCTTGACCCATGGTGCAAGGCTATGCTGGTAAGGCTATGCCAAATGCTATACAAGCTGTGTGAAGCTATGCAGGTGGCGTGAAGCTGTGAGTGGAGATTAAGAAGGCTATGTGACATGCAGCTATAATCTGGTACAGCCTTCGGATAAGATCTGTTGGTCTATGTATAAGTCACATGACTGGTTTAGGGCAGGCTCCTAGTGGACTTGTAGATGAGCTATGGTGGTTGTGTTTGGGAGATAGGGGCTAGTAAGGAAAGTGGCCATAGTGGATTAGGAAAAATAGAGAAATATAGGGAAAAATAAGGGAAAAATAAAAGGACCATAACACTACCCTCTCTCTACCAAATACTCATATGGCCAGTGTGATGCAGTTCTACTTCGCCACCCAGATGATGGTGTTTTCTATGATATGGCCTTATTCAATCTCCCTCCTCTCATGTGTTCACTTTTTCATAAGATGTTGCCCAAGTCTATGCAATCTTCATACCAAGATCAAGAAACCAGCTGCCATCATATCTCACCACTGCTCCCCTTTGTTATGTCCACTTCTTTTGAATCCTCCCAATGTCTGCTGGTAGACCTAGTGTTGGTTTGTATCAGGTTGAGCATGTTGATCCTTTGAATGGTCTTGCAACAGGTATTGTCCCACTCACTGAAGTTGTTTGGCTGCTGGATCTTGTACCAGTCTTCAACACTGTGTTTTCTCACATTCCTCCTCATAGTGAGACATGCATGGAGGGCTATGCATGATACTACTTGAATACATTTACTGACAAAGAAACTTTCCATCTCTTGCACCTACGGTCACAGTAGTGTTGTCTTATATTGTACCACTTTGATTTGTACTCAGCACAAAGATCATATCGGATGGTGATAATCATGATAACAATTTTATCTTGACATCATCTCTCCGACACACGAGATCGGATATCCAGTCAATCAGAGGCCTTCATCCCATGTTCGTAAAGGTCTGTAAGCCTTCAAACTTTCGCCGACCGCTTTTTTCATTTCACTTGTCCTTCAGATGATCATCATTCTCTGTCATGTATCCGGAGCGACAGGTTGACAATCCCTGTCTACATATCTATGCTGCTGGTCTGGATACCACCACATATCCATTTTTGGCCAGGTACCCTTTGGTTCTGGAAGCTCTCCAAAACTTGGTATGCCTGCAGCAGATACCTGAGACGGAGAGAGCGTACACGGTATACCTGGATGCGCAGGTAAGGTTTGGCAGCACGGCCACAAAGGAACACATGTTGTGGGAGCATGGGAGGAATGTCCCGAATATACAACCAAACCCATAGATTGAACATGCTAGTGTAGCCCTACCTTTTGAAAATAATACACACCGATCTTTTGTGCCAGACCCCAACGACGTCGTCCCGAGTGCGTTTGAGCACGTCATGCGGTGTTACTTCACAAGTTCGTTCCGCCGTGTCGTACACCATCACGGTCACGGTGGCCATACTGACCCCTTCACAAGCGCCGAATTTCTCGATCCGAAACCCATCGTGATGCGAAAGCGCATGATGTGGCACGATCTTCGTGCGTATCAGCAGTGGGTCGCACACGTTTCTCGAGTGGCACCCCGAGGACGCGGTGCGTCCCGATGGCGACCTGTGTATACGGTTCTGGAAGTCGCTGGTAAGTGGTGCGTCGGCGCAGGATGGTGTGGCAGTGTCTCCGCAGCAGGAGATCGAGATCGAGTGGCCGTTGGCATTGATTCTCGTGAGGAGACCGTGAGCGAGGTTGGTGGTCTTTCTTTTACATTGATTTTGGACGGTTTGGTTCGGGTATACCAACGAGATGCCAGTGGTTGACGAGGATCGTCCATCCGGGTTGTTGCCAGCATGGACCAAGGGAGTTGTTGGGATCTGTACCCTGGTTGTATTTGACGAGTGGGGCTAGTGTGGGATATTGGGGTAAGCGGATGTCGGAATAGATCTATGACAAAGGGATCAGCGCTTACAGAAACGACAGACGAGGGAGAGGCTGTTGCACCCTTGCACACGACACGCGCGAGCTCGGGCCATGTCCTCGGCCAATCGAACCAGTGACAGGCTTCAGCTAGAAAATATCAAGGACGACGAAAACCTCAGTGATCAATCATGAAAGGCGAGAGCCAAAAGTATAAAACGTACCAGCAATAATCAAGTCCACGCTGTTATCAGACAATCCAGCTTTTCAGCTGATCTTTGCACAAAATCGATGATCGGTCCTGTTTTGTCGTCCCTCGGCCTGTTTTCAATTATCTCGCGGGCAGAGTGAATCATGCTCTCGCTCGGGTCGACTCCGGTGACATATCTGAACTGTTTGAACTCGACGGTGGCCTGGCCTACGACTCATCAAGGAAGTGACTCTAAAAGGGGTAAGCGATAATTAAGCGAGCAAAAACGAGCAAAAGACCAACCCAATGCGCTTTCCAAAATGCCGCGTTGACTGACTGATATGACCTCTTGTGGTTCGTGCATTCGTAAGATGAGAGCAGCAGTCTTCTAAACCTCGAAAGTCTATTATGTAATAATTTTGGAGACTCACTCAGTTCGGTTGTACTGAATCCTCTGACTAAACCGCACATTTTCTAAACCGCGGTCAAAATCGACAGAAGGACCAGAAAGTAGGTAACCGGAGCAGGACGGAAGTAGCGAACGCTTTTCTTGGGTTGTCTATGACTGGGAGAGGTATTGATGCCGTCGCGTTCAGGTTCACGGTCGTGGTCATCGTCTGTTCTCTACTCGAGATGCCACAGTGGGTGCGTTCGCGCTGCTGGACGTACTGTCGTTCGCAGTGCCCGACCCGACCCGACCTCTTTGGAAAACCACGATAAGGATTTATG
>JBBPRT010000447.1:0-11554 GCA_038093175.1 Boletus hoseneyae
CAGTGCGTCTTCCAACCCTCCGTGTCATTCTTGCACTGGCTGCGCTCCAAGACCTCCACTTATGGTCAGTGGACATCTCCCATGCGTATCTCAACAGCGAAATGGACTGCGATGTCTACATGGAGCAGCCAGAAGGATTTGTCGAGGGAGATCGCAGGGAACTGGTCTGTTTGCTGAAGAAGGCGCTCTATGGCACGAAACAGGGTGGAAATCGCTGGAATCGCAACATGCGCACCACTCTCGAGTCGATGGGCTTCTCCCAGATCTACTCGGACGCCGCTGCTGCATGCGAGGCTGGCAAGGAGATCGTCTGGATGCGCAAACTGATGCAGGAACTCGGATTCGGGGTCCAAGGTGCATCCACCCTCCATATGGACAACCAGTCCGCAATCCAGGTGGCGAAACATCCGGAACATCATGGCCGAATGAAGCATTTGGACCTTCGATGGTATTGGTTGAGAGATGTGGTGGATAAAGGACTCATTGCGCCGAAATTCCTCCCGACTGGTGAGATGCCTGCGAATCTACTCACAAAGGCATTGGCTCGAGTCAAGGTAGAGCATTTCTGCGAAATGCTGGGTCTTGGGAAGAGTTAGCAGAGATGCGCAATCAGAGGGGTGTGTTAGAGGTGTGTTGCGCACTCTGCGCATTTTGGTGAATGCGCCACATGGTGGCGCATATTTGTTGTTGTATCCTAGCTAGGTATATAGTCGGAGTTCCACAGTCAGCGCTTCTTCAGTTCTGACTGTGGACTCCAGGTATGTGTACTCCATACTATCTATAATATCAGTTCTGACTGTGGACTCCAGCTGTGCGATCCCAGCTGTTTAACACAGGGTGCAACCACTGTCCCACTCAACTTGGCACTCTGGCATCACCGATTTGCGCACCACAATACGTGTGGCATCAAGTTACGTTACTGATGGAGCGCAACCTGGTCACTGGTAAGCGTGACAGAGGAAGCCCCACTACGAAAATAGTTTTCTCATGCTGCCCCAGCACCCTTACCAGTCGGCCCAGAGACACCCCCAACTGCGCCTGCGCATGTACAAAGCCCCATTGGCATTGAAGCGCATCTACCTCGCAGAATACACCAACCACCACGCGAATGCTGAAAGCTAAGCCCTGCTCAGCTTGTGGACAATCAAGAGGACTATAATGATGAAGAAGCTAATCTGGCCCATGCTGAAGTGCTGGTTCTGCCCACCCGATGGGGTCCCTGCAGTACCTATTCTGCACTACATGCCCTGATTTCGGATGCCGAGCAATACACGAACTCGTACATACCTTTGCCCAGGAGAATTTCAGCATACATCTCTCGTAGTCACTGCTTTAAGTCCCTATCAATCCAACTCTATTCATAGTACTTTGACATCATCTCTATGTTAGAGGTGTGTTGCGCACTCTGCGCATTTTGGCTGATGTGCCACACATTGTGGCGCATATTGGTTGTCGTATCCTAGCTAGGTATATAGTTGGAGTTCCACAGTCAGTGCTTCTTCAGTTTCTGACTGTCGACTCCAGGTTCCAGCTATATACTCCGCACTATGTGTAATATCAGTTTCTTCTGACTGTGGACTCTAGCTGTGCGATTCCAGCTGTTTAAAAGTTTATGAGCCCTGCGCTCCAGTCGCACCAAATTCGCCCAGTGTCCCATAGTGGAAAACTTCTCGCCTCACAACTCTCTTCTCTTCCCACTCTGCCTCCTAGCATGTAAGTCATGTTCTCCATCTACTAGCCAATGTTCGGGTGATGTTGGCTCAGATGGGAATAGTAGTGATGATGATGGTAATGGTATTGATCTTGCCTAATAAAGTTAGCTATTCCAGTGTGTTATTGTAGGCATCTGATATCAATAATATAAGGGCTTGTTGTCACAATTCTATCTACCACCACGAGACACTACCGAATAACAACACTATGACAACACTTGATTTACTATGATATACTATGAATTTAGCCAATACAACGAGACACTATGAGACACTATGACAGTGCTGTCAAGTTGGACCCTCACTGCGAGCACTATGATACTATGAAGCACTGTCCAGTACTGGACAGCTAATGCTGGATTTGCTGATGCTTGGTGGTGTGGCAGGCATGTGTGGGTTGCCCATCCCAGGATTGTCGATTGTTTCATTCATGCAGGTGGTGAGGGTTGTGGCTGAGGCATATGGGACAGATGGATTTGCATTTGGTGGTGTCGCCATTGGACGGTCTGTGGGGGGAATTAGGTGGGGGGAGGAAGGTGACATCTGAGAGGTAGGTCCAGGACTTGTGGGTTGCAAAAACGAGAGTTTTGGGGAGATAGGGAGTGGGAGTCGCAGTGACACTTATGTGGGAGCTCAGCATTTTGAGAGTTGTAGAGATAGTGTCGCGGGGCAACATGATTGTGATGATGAGAGGTATGGGCTCTCATGTGCAGTTTCCAACTGGTTGCCCAGTAGGGGAGAGTGGAGGAGTGTTATGGCACCTCCGTAGTCCAAAGAGCGCATGGAGTCATGCTCCTGACTGGTCTTAGGACTCTGGTCGTGGGAGAGACACAAACCGGGGTCCATGGGCGTCGAGACAGGCTTGCAATCGCCCATATTTCATGCAGTTTCAAGTGCTTGGATAGATCTGTGATGGTCTGCTTGATTGTGTCGAGGGATTTGCATGTGAATGTCATATCATCGATAAACACAGGGAGGATGAACTGGACATCACCTCAGAGATAGATATACACAGCGGCGTCCGAGTAGATCTGGGAGAATTCCATAGACTCGACAGTGGTGCGCATCTTGCGATTCCAGTGATTTCCACCCTGTTTTGTGGTATAGAGACAGCCTTCTTCAGCAAACACACCAGTTCCCTGCGATCTCCCTCGGCAAAGCCTTCTGGCTGCTCCATATCGACATCGCAGTCCATTTCGCCATTTAGATACGCATGGGAGATGTTCACTGACCATTGATGGAGATCTTGATGCGCATTCAGCGCAAGAATAACACGGAGGTTGGAAGACGCACTGTGGGGGCAAATACCCTCGGCCTGCTGGAACGACGTAGGGTAGGTAGCACCGGAACTGAACCACCACCCTATGGGCCACATCAGCTTCGTCTGAATCGTCCACAAGGTGAGTAGGGCTTAGTTTCCACCATTCATGTGGTCGTTGGCGTCTTCTGGGAGGGAGAGGCGCTGCAATGCCAATGGGGCTCTGTACAGGCACAGCCGTAGCAGGTGGGGGTGTTTTGGGGGTATGTGGTAAGGGTGGTGGGACAACCAGAGGTGTAACGGGGTCTGCATCCCGTTCCTCATCAGGATCATGCACCTCCCAGGATGTAGAACCCGAGGACGGGAAATCGTCGCCTACCTCTGAGAGTTATCGCTGTGAGAGTCACACCAGATGGACCATGAGTCATGTTGGATGGTAAACCAGGAAGTCCTTCATCGAAGTCAGTCAGAGTGTTCAGCAATGATGGTGTGCTTGGTGATAGGATTGTAGAATTGCACATACGCTGTAGAGCTCTAGACACGGAAGTGGGACAAATCTGGTTTGCGTCCATGCCACAGTTTGAAGGGAGCGGCATCGTTGACAGCCATGGTAGGCCAACAACGATTCCAGACATGGTCGAGTGAAGCAAGTGCCTCACCCCAAAACGCCATGGCCAGACCTGATTCTGCCAGCATGGCAGTGATGCGCTGAGAAAAGGCCTTTGTTACACGATTAACATGCTCAGCAACCCTATTCTGCTGGCGAGGCGCCCGGACAGTCAATACTGCTGAACAGAGGCACTGGTCTAGACAAGCGAGCAAAGGACATGTGGGTGGACTCGCTATTTTGGCGCGATGTTGAGCAACCACTGACCAGCTGTTTTGTCCTGCGTCCCATCCCAAGCGGTCTCATTGGCTCCAGCAGCGGTAGGACAAGTCTCTTTTCCATGCACAAGGCGCCAGAGACCTTTAGAGCGCAAGCGAGCCTTTATTTCTTCGGTCCATGTGTTGTAGTTTGTTCTATGAGGGCCTGGTGAGAGTGTGATTGATGTTCTAAGGACATGGTGTGAAGGGGAGAGATAGGAAGCGAAGAGGAAGGGTGTGTATGCAGCGAAGAGCAGCAATGGGAAGTGAGTTATGTGGCAAGAAGTCTTACAGTATGCGACAACGAGCTGAGCGAATTTGATTCGACTAGAGCGCAGGGCTCATAATCATAAGCTGTTAAACAACTGGCATCGCACAGCTGGAGTCCACAGTCAGAAACTAAGATTGCACACAGTGCAGAGTACACATACGTGGAGTCCACAGTCAGAAACTGAAGAAGCACCGACCGTGGACCTCCGATTATATACCTAGCTAGGTGCGCCACAATGTGGCGCATTAGCCAAAATGCGCAGTCTGCACAACACACCCCTAACGCTTTCTTGATGTGGTGCAGGTATGATCTTTTTGGCCGGTAGAAAGTCATGGAAAGACTTGCATAGTCTACTCTGGCATTGGGGCTTTGACGGTAGTGACAGGGTGTAGGGTTAAGACATCATCTGAGTTGGTGATGCCCAGAGTGTCCTTGGCTTGGGACCATTGTGTTTTAATGGTTTCAAAGCAGCCCTCGTGTTGAACAGCTGGAATCGCACAGCTGGAGTCCACAGTCAGAAACTGGATTGCACATAGTGCGAACTACACATACCTGGAGTCCACAGTCAGAAACTGAAAATGCGCTGACTGTGGAACTCCGACTATATACCTAGCTAGGATACAACAACAAACATGCGCCACCTTCTGGCGCAGTACCCAAAATGCGCGGCGTGCGCAACACACCTCTAACACCTCGTGCGTGAAGTACCACAGTTCATTTTTTGGCGTGGTTATTGGAAGGGGCAAGGAAGAATAACTTTAGGTGGAAGTTTGCCCTTGGCAAAATCACTGATTTTGAAATTCTTCTTCTCAACCTCTCAGTTCTCTGGCTCCTCCACATCTTCGCCACAATATTGTTTGCTCGTGTCTTGTTTGGGGAGGATCTGGGGGCAGACGCTCAGGATTCAGGGCCTCTGCATCATGTTTGAGGTTACATGCATCCATTCGAAGCTGGTTGTCAGCATCCCAAATGTCCGCTAGGCAGTCAGCAGCTTTCTGCTCATCTGTTTCACTGATGTGCATAAGTGCTTCTCAGACTGTCAGGATGCGGCGGATGTGAAATGCGGATGACCTTCCAGCACAGGATCAGCCATGGGTGAGGGTGTGAACAAGCATGAGCAAGTTTGCTGTTTAAGAAGAAGCAGCAGATGAGTGGGGAAAAGTTGAGGAGCAGAAGATGAGTATTAAGCTAAATACTTCTTTCAAGTGTGGGGTGCATGTTGTGTGTGTTACGCTTCAGGGAGAACACTTAGTGTATGAAGAGGTACAACACCATCCTGAAGAACACTAGAAGATCCGGGATCAAAGAGGTTAATTAATTATGACAAGGGGAACAAGGGACTTAGCATGACTAAGAATATAAGAAAGATGTAATGCATTGGGTAATACAAGGTAGGTGATGAGGTATATATGATCTCTATGTAAGAAAATAAAAGATCAAGAAAGGTTATGGAACACAGGGAATACTTGCCATAATAAGGGAGATGGCTATGGAGAAGAAGATATCATCGATGTGGAGATAACAATATAAAAAGTGATAAGACCATAAGGATGGCAAAGAAAACTGCAACAATACTTCTTATTGCAATCAAACCTCCTGGTTCGAAGTTTTAACAGCAGAGTGGTAGGTGAAGAAGATGGTGACAAAGAGGGTGGGTGAGGGACATAACGGAAATGCATAAGAGTAGATGAGAGGAAAAGGAAGTTGTACCTTAAGGAAGGAGGAGTTATTGTTTGTCACTACTTCAGCATCAGAAGAATCAGTAGAAAAAACTGAATATTCAACAGTTAGTGCATTGCGACAGCATGGGAAGAAGAGCTAAGTTGATCTTTGACATGTTGAACAATATATGGAAGGTGAATGCATTCGCCATACCAGTTAACAAGGACTGGACTAAAGGAGCGTTGTGGGATTTGTATAGGAGGTGGGAAGGATGTTGTGTGAGGGGAGGATGTGGAAGAAGAGGGAAGTTTCATGAGACTGGAATCTGGATTGGTGTTACACTGTGGACAGGACGTAAAGGGACATTGCATGTCGTAGCAATGTCCAATGTGGTGGCAGACATAGTAGGAACATTCAAATTGTGGGTGATTGGGAATGTCTTACCATTCGAAAGTGGGGGATCCTGCCCAGGATGTTGTGTTTCAGTGAAGAGAGTACAGCTTTTTATAGGTGGAAAGAATAGTGGAAACATGACAGAGATTAGGCAGCGACATACTAAGCTTCAGTAGTAGTAGACAGGGCTATGATGGGTTGGACATCTAGGAAACGACGCTAGTACCGCTTTTGATGACATATGCGCCAGTAGAACATCCAGAGCCCTTGCAACCGCCATGATTGGCATCAGAGAATGTGAAGAAGAGTTCAGAAGTGCAGGTGATACCGAACTCTATACTACCTTTGATATATCGGAACAGGTGTTCAATTGCATTCCAGTGGGCATCACCAGGATCAGATGTGAACGAGGCAGGCTGACCTACATACATACAGCAAAGGCTTAAAGAGCCTAAGTAAACAAACTTCACAAACTGGTGAGCCTCAGCATTTGAGAGCTGACTACTCATAGGAGGGAAAATGTCGTCATGTGCAGTACTAGCTGCCATCTTCTTCAACTCATTGTGCCAGAGTGCAACATCTTCGAAAAGCTAGGGGGGTAGGCAAAATGGGCATGAAGTTAGCTGATTAGAATACATACCAGATGATAGATGTTTGGTATTTTGGATAGTATTTTTCCTTTTTGACACTCTGAGCTTTTTGCGTTCACTTTTTATGGTTATAATGAATGATCATATTTGACATGAAACACCCTCATAGGGTTTATCTCCTGTTTGAGATTCACTGTTGTTTTTTCGCTTAGATGTATTTTATGGTGCAATGAACATTAGAACTAGAAGTAGGAGTGTTAATTGCCATTGATATTAGTTTGGAGGAGGATGGTACTGGAGGTGAATTTGGAGGTATTGGTAGCGATAGCAAATGAGGCAGAGTGATTAGGGATATAGAGAACTAGTTTTAAGTGAAAGAGTGCTTTTAGGTGATTGAAGGCAGCTTTAGGTGTCTGAAACCGGATGGGAACCTGAACGAGTTAGACCTGTGATATAGGCCTAACGAGGGAACTAATAGAGATGATGCGATGAGTGTTGGTGTCGTAGTCAACAATGAGAGCGATGGTGAATGTAGACATTGGTATTGAAATGTAGAAACGACGTAGCATCCGATTACAAGGATAAGGCGACTAAGTGCAAGGGTAGAGAGAGGAGTAGTAAACAAGTGTCCCAGGCCCCCAAGGGAGAGTAAGACAAGTGAATAGGACTGGGGAGAGATGACGTAGAGAAAGGGTTTATATATGTAAATATGGTGCTTTAGGATAGGTCGTCTGAGTCCGAAAGTATTGAGGGCTGGTGTGAGAGAAAGAAGCACAGAAGAAAGATAAGGAACACAAGGTGTCCATAAGGCGTGACATCATAGATAAGACGATGGTCTGGACTGAGTCTGAACCAGAAGTCATGTGGTTCCCATGGTCATGTGCAGAGGTTATGTGACGATGAAGAGCGGAATGTCACGTGATCCAAAAGAGGGGTAAGTCAGGTGACTAGGTCACGTGACTGCGAAAGTGAAAATGGCTAAGTACGATGAAGTGAAGAAAGAGTGAAAAATGTAGCGTGAGGGTCCTAAACTATAACAATGTTCAAGACCAGGTAAGGTTTTTCTTGGTTAGGTCAATGAGGGGGCAAGCGATGTTAATAGTTAGGGATGAAATGAAGGTAGAAGCTGGCAAAGCTAAGAAAGGAGCGGACATCCTTGACTTTTGAAGGAGTGGGTCAAAGGGAGATCCCTTTGAGTTTCACTGAGTCCATAACGAGTTGACCTAGTTTGACCATCATTCTGAGGTAGTGTAGGTTCAAAGAGTCCCTTGTGGGTCACGAAGGTGGCTTTCCACTCCTGGCCATTTTTTATGTAAATATTGTTGTAGCCCCAGTAGATGTCAAACTTGGTGAAAAGTTTGGCTCCCTGGAGTTTGTCCAGGAGGTCAGAGATGAGAGGAAGAGGGTAAGCATTGTGGACAGTTTGTTTGTTAAGATAATGATAGTCTTGGCAGGGTCAAAGACCTCCATCCCCCTTTTTGATAAAGAAGAAGGGTGAGACTTGTAGGGAATTGGAAGGTTGTATCTTTCTGAAGGTGAGGTTTTCATCAAGGAAGACTTCAGTGGCTTTCTTTTCATCAGGAGAGAGGGGATAAACCTTTCCGATCTTGAGGGTAAAGGAATCCTTGAGGTTAATTTTGTGGTCATAGGGTCAAGAGAGGGGGTACATGATCTGTAGCTTCTTTGGAGAAGACTGTGGCAAACTCTGAGTACTCTAGGGAAAGGGTTACTTTGGTTTTTTGGCAGCAATGGCAAGTTCAGTGGAGTGTGTGACCTTAGTTATGGTGGGAGAGGACGCAGGGATGAATCTGGATCTGTATTTGATGATTTGGTTGATGATGTAATTGGTGTGGGTGTGGTGGAGGTATATATTTTTGGATTCTACCAAAAGGTAGTTATAAAGATGGGAGTCATGGATAGCATGGATATTGACATATTTAAGCGGTTAGGGAGGAGTTATATAATAGGATTTGTCATGTCTATTGGTGTCAGCAATGAAGGAGGGGTAGAGAAGTTTGGACTCGTTGATAGATTCATCCAAGGTGAGTGTTTATATTATTCAGTTGATCAAGGGATGGCTTTTCAAAGCCAGAGGAGTCTGAGGATGGCATTGACCTTTCCTAAGGCCATGACATAGAACATTACTTGTTGGGCGAGGCCTTCAATGTTAACGAAGAGGGTACATGTGTGCAAAATAATACCATTCTTGTTGTAGGAATGGTCAGCATTGTGAGCTTGGAATTGTTTTTCAAATTTGACAGTAGGAAGATTATATTTGCGAACAAACTGCCAATCAATACAGGAGAGTTCAGCACCACTGTCAACCAGGGCATGGGTGTTGCCAGTTTTCATGGTGTGTAAGGGTACAATGAACTAAATGGGGATTTCCATAGATTTGGGAATGGTTTATACAGTTACAGAGGGACAAGTACAGGGAGGATCTCACATCAATCAAGGCTCCTGTTTTAAAAATCCAGTAGTACAAAGGAGATGTGACGAACAATTTCTTTTTTATTGTCGTCATCTATATCTATAAGTTTGGGGAGTTCTTCATCATCCTTTTTGATGGTTTGAACTTTTTTGGAGGGGTTGGAGAAGTAGGGACAGTTAGAGCTGGAGTGTCCAGGTTTCTGGCAGTGGAAACAGAGTTTCTTTTCAATGCAATGTTTTCATTCATTGAGGGTGAGTTTGATGATGTGGATTACATCAACATCCATGGCATTGGGATCTTTGGTTTTAGCAGTAGTGGTGGGTGAGAAGAATGAGAAGTAGGAATGGAAGGGTTTTGAATTGCATTTAGTGATCTCATCAGCACGGTCTTTCTGTGTTTGGAAGTGGATAGCCTTTTTGTACCAGTTGCTGATGGTGATGGAAATGGTGTTCATGGCCATGATGTGATGCATGAGTTTGGGAGGGATTGTGGCTGAGTAGTAGCTGATGAGGACATTGTCATTGGTGATTTTTGCTTGGGAAACGGCATTTTGGAAGTCAGCGGTGAAATGGGTAAGGGAAGGGTTGTAGGAGAAGGTGCCATCCTTGTGTTTTTCTTGGTTTATCCATTTGGTGGATAGCCAAGCGATGGCATTATTGGTGATGTTATGGTGTTTGAAGGTGGATTTGAATTTGGTGGTGAAGGCAGAGAATGCCCCCATAGATATAGTGGACCCAGTGATAGTGGAGTTGTGGAATGTAGATGTCCAGGAGGTGGCTAACCCTTTGGTCATGTAGAAGAGGGCGAAGGTGATTTTCTTTTTATCGGTGTTGTAAACCTTCTTGTTTATCTCAAGGTAGAACATGACAGATTAGAGCCAAGGAACAGCTTGTTCTGCAGATCCATTGTAGGGCTCAGAGGCTCTGATGCAGAGTTCAACAGGTTTGTGGACATTCTGGATGGGGGTGGTAGTAGGGTGAAGAGTGTTGTTCGTTGGACAGGTGTGGGACTAGGGAGTGTTGATACTCAGGGAATGACAAGAGTACCCGATAGCTGGTGGCTAAGGCAAAGGGTTTCGTCCTGCTCTTCTTGAGTAGGAAGGTTTTCATTGAGGGATTCTTCTTCGCTGAAAGAAGTGTTCTCATGTTTGGAGTTTTGCGGCGAGGGGTTGGGTTGTCGCCACCAGAATTGGGGTCTAGGGTTTGAAGATGGTTGTGAAATTTTGGCTAACTATGACAATGGCAGGCCACAAGTGCTACACTAGTCTTTTGTTACGCTTGACCTGAATGAGGACAAGCAAAGACCCGATAGGTGAAGACAACGGTTTTCCTAAGGAGACGAGTTAGAGGAGAGGTTCCTTTGATAAGGATATTGCAGGTTTTCCAACTAGGCAATGAGTCACTACTGTGAAGGTAAAACTTGGAGGTTGACGACAATAGTTGTTAAGACAAGTTTAGACAGGAGCGCCCACTCAGAAGTAGGGCAATGACTTAGAGAAGTCTAAGAGATGAGGAGAGGAAAAGCAATGTATTGGGGCTAGGAATTCTGACAGGAGTTCAGGTAAGACTAGCGTGCTGAATACATGCATGTATTTAGAGTTTATATACAAGGACCAAGAGGAGAATAACTAATTGGATGGAAGAGAATGGAAATGGAGAGAATGATTAGTCAGCAGAGTTAAAGATTGGAACAAAAGAACAATGCGATGGCATTGACAAAGAGTAAGCAAGAATGAGTAAGCCCCAGTAGAAGGGATACTTGACAATGTCCTAATAGCCAAGTATTAGTTCAAGGTAGATGATTAGCATAGAGCAAGTACAGATGACAGTGAGGTCAGTTCTTATCTGGTGGGAAACAAGTACAAGAAAGAAGAAAGAAGCAAGAAATGTAACACTTTACATTGGTTTAAAGGAGGATGGTGCCAGAGGCAAATTTAGATGCATCAGTGGCAATAATGAAGAAGGTGGCATGGTCAGAGATATGGAGGATAGGTTTCAATCAGAAAAGTATCTTTAGATGGTTAAATATAGATTGATAAGTAGGGGTCCATAACCAAGCAAGGTTTTTCTTGATCAAATCAATGAGGGAGTGAGTAATATTAGAGTAATTAGAAATAAATCATTAGTAATGTTACGATCCCTCTATTTTTCCCCTATTTTTCCTGACTCGCTATGGCCACTTTCCTTGCTAGCCCCTATCTCTCAACTACGCCCGCCATAGCTCGTCTACAAGTCTACTAGGGGCCTGCCCTAAACTAGTCACGTGACTTGCGCACAGACCAACAGACCTTACCCGAAGGCTGTACCGGATCATAGCCGCATGTCACACAGCACGGCCCACAGCCTTACATAGCCCCCCTTAATCTCCGTGCAC
>JBBPRT010000448.1:0-11551 GCA_038093175.1 Boletus hoseneyae
ACGGCAACGGCTGGTAACGAGCTGTTAGACCAAGAAACCTGAGGGGAAGGTATCTGAATCTCCACCTACGGTGATGGACATGCTTTCTTCCAAGAAGGGCTTTGTCAAGGACAGACCACCATTGCTCATTCAGCATGCTGACATTGATTTTGTGCTTTTTCAACAAGGGCAGAAAAAGAAATGCCACGCCGAAGGAATTGAGGGCGAGGGATTTTCACGACAGTTCATCTGTCAGGGGGGCATGCGGTATGGGGAGAGTAAGAAAAGGGGGAAGAAAGGACGCAACGCGACTTATCTATATCCACTTGAACAAGGTCTATAAAGGGAGAGGTAGGTAGCATCAACAGTTACGGCTAAAAGATAGCATAAAAGAGGAGCGACTGCAACACCCAACATACAGATGACGGTGCGACGATAAAAGCCAATAAGGCTGCAACGGTAGTCCGCGAGGCTTGATTGAGCAGCATGCTGTCTATGTACAGGCTAGGTTCGGTCTAGCTAACCTAAGGCTATATGAGCTATATATCAAGAGTCTCCTTTGGCACCTTCCAGGGCGCTGCAGGACTTATAGGGTCATTTTGGAATTAAGATTCGAAATCAAAACAGCCAGAGGGTTTGGAAAACTATAGCATAAAATAGAGCCCCATTCCACAATCACATTGACCTAGGTTTCACGAAAATTGGTGGTCAGGATCCGGAGATATAAATCAAACAAGGTCATATCGCGCATGGATCAAAGATCAATACAAAGATGATTTTGCATGCTCTTCCAAAGGTTACCAATGGATGCAGAGGGTTGAATAACCCCCAGGAAAAATGCTAGAATAGTTATGGCACTCTTTTATGATATATTATGTGACACTTTATGGCAGAGGGGGGGGAGAAGGATGCACCGTTCACTCAAACGATTTTATGGGGCTTGGAAAATGTTACCATCGTCTTCAGAGGTCCTTAAAGCAATAGGAGCACCCTCATGCCTATTTATAACTAGCATTCCTGAGGCTAGAAAAATCAATCTTTGTTTCCAGGGTAGGAGGTGACATGGTACCATTGAATGAAATAAAATGCCAGGTACCTCGGATGATGTTGTGGATGCTTCTGAGACATCATTGAGCATAGGGGAACATGCCAGAACACCCTTAGAAAGATGTATATAGATCACCATTTTGTACCCTTTTAATCACACCTTTTATACATTATACACTCTTTGCATACACTTTGACTATACTTTTGGTGCGCTTCTTCTACACCTTTGGTACACCTGTTTGTACCATTTGACTACTACACATTTCGGTACACTTTGATACACTCTACTCTTAACTACACTTTTGTACACTCCTTAACTACACTATTATTTGTACACTCTTGACTACATGTCTTGACTACACTTTTGTCCGCTTTGTCTACATTTTGGTGCACCTTTTCTATACTTTTGGTACACTGGTCTACATGTTTGGTGCACTTTTTCTATACTTTTTTCGCACATCTTTTAACACCTTTGATACTTTCCTAGATGTTTGGTGCACTTTTCCTACTTTAATAAACCAATAACTATAGTGTCAGTGGCCTCTCTGAGTCTATACATTTGCTTTCATATTCAGGTTACACCTTGCCTACACCTTTGGCACACATTTAGCACACTCTGACCTACACTTTTGGTGTGCATTTTCTATGACACTAGCAGATGTACTACTACAGCCTTTACAATGTCATAGGGTTCCATGGACCCTCGGATTTGACCTAAATGGCTACAGATCATGTCTGAACATGTCCACAAATGTGAACAGAATCGGTTCCATAATATTCTAAAGCTGTTTGATTATTGTATATGGTTAGAATATCAGCTCACAGTCGATGCAGATGTAGTTAACATAGATTAGAGAGGTTGCCGGATGTGTGATGCAATGTATGTCATGTGTAGCAACTCCAAACGAGTGGATATGCAGCTGCGGGTGTTTAGGGTAGCAAGGCAGGGCAAATGTTAAGTGCGCAAAATGTGACTTATGATTAGTCTACATCCATTGCATCATCTGATGCATCCTTATCTACATCCATGTTGTCCATATCATCCATGTTGGCATCATGCATCTCAATATCACTTTGTTGGGAACATTCCTCTGAGGAAATGACTGGACCAAATTTGCCCTGGCTGCCAGACATGATGGACGCTTTCTCCCTCGGTTCCCCAACTCTGGAGGTCTTCACCATTTGGGCATTGTCCCTGCTAGTTCGTGAAGGAGGCTTCCTCTTGTTTTTTGTGGTGGTAGAAAGGCGCCTTTGCAAGGCACGTCTTTTCTGCCTATCTGTGTCCTCCGTCCTGCTGGTTAAACCATCAAATCCACTGGCTCTCCATATCGCCTCTAAAAGGACCTTCTTAGACTTGATACTACGATGCACCTGTTGGGAACCTTGTGTGTTCCGTTGAACATCTGCGGCATCCTTCTGCAAGCTCTCCATCTTGTAGAACTTGGCATTGGTGGAAAAAACAAATGAACCTTTGGTGCACTTCCACACGAACCCCTTGCTCTTCTCTGTCATCTTCTGGCTTGCAGGAAGACACTGCAGTTCGGAGAACAAAGAGCAAAGAGCATCATCAAAATGAAGCTGCTCTTGTTCATCGTAGTTCCTGAGCAGGTCATGGTATTTCCGGATGTATCCTTCTCCATCCCAGTAGGCAGACCATTGTGAATCTTGTCGCAATGAAGAGTCAGGTGGAGGGAAGTAAATGTCCTTTCGCCGAGCAAATGGCACCGACCGTGGACCCTGCCGACCATGTGCAACTCCCTGGGAGGTTTCCAGACCCATATTGGATGCCTCGAACAGAGTGTTAGTCAGTGTGCCATCCACACTAACTACAGTCCAGCATTGCATGGCATCCACCAATGATGTGGGTGCAGGAACAATTCCCTTGAAAGCATCATCTGCCACCATCATCCAGATCTGAGTGGTAAATGTACAAAAGAGGCGTGCAACTGCCAGACCAAATGAGTGAAACCTTGGTGGGAAGGACCAGGATTTCATCATGAGAGCTGGATTCATGGAAATGGTCCGCTTAAGCATGGTCCAGGTGGGATTAGGTCCAATCGGATACATGGCTATGTGGTTGACAGCAGCATGGTTTTCACGGTTCCGAGAGGCCAGAGCTCTGTCACGTCGAACCTTGGCATTAGGTCCCATGAGGGTTAGCACATGAGCATCGTCCACCTCTTGAATATTCTCCAGGCAAGGATGGAGATTGATGTTCAGTTCTTGTAGGAAGAACATATTGGCTGTCTCCAGCACATTCCGGTACTCCAACAGGGCAAGGGATTCCCTCACATGGGCATCAAGGATGATGGGGGTAGTGGTAATGCATCGCAGCATATGAGTGAGAAGCCCTGTCATGATCCCCAGATTAGATGGATTCAAGCGCTTCACCAGGTATATCTGTGTCCGTTGTATCTCCTCTGCCCTTCTGGCTAGGAATCGAAACCAGATATCGGATGGAAGCCAAAGCACAGGACATGACTCCATGTATCTCTTGGCCTAATATACATGAGCATGGAAGATCACAAAGACACATTAAATAGATAACGCACCCTAGGAATGATCTCTCTCAGCAATTCCTGAGCTGCCTGCCCACTCACCCTATACTCATCTCGAACTCCATAGGTCTTTCGCTTAGCTTCTTGAAACACCTTGATGATCTTGGCACATTCAGAATAGTACTTTGGAGTTAGGTTGTAGGCATCGCTATCCTTTGCAAATACTGTGATATTATTGCTGGTCCGAATTGCCTCATAGTAGAGGTTGTATGTGCTCCGGAATGCGATGTGAGTTTGGAGCGCACGTTCCTCATGCATCTCTGCCTGCAATGCTCCATATCGTGACTGCATGCACTGGTGATGCATGGTTCCCCTATTAAAGCCAGCTGCACCATAGGATTCCTCGAGCGCATCCAGCCTCCACAGGCCAGTTACAGGTTGATCCGATCTGGGAGTGAATGTAACTCCTACATCAACCATGAGCTCGCCCTTCGTCCGGTCTAACATGTGGTTCCAATCAAGGCAGGTTAGGTTTCGCTGAAGGGCAACCTCAGGGGTTTCATGGACTCCATCCTGACCATCCTTGGTCAACAGCTTGATGCCCTTTCCTTCCACCACAAAGAAGAATGATCCATACATTGCAAGAGTATCGCTGTTATCTTCTATTATTTGATGCATGGACTGCTGGACCTGCTCAAAGATCTCGTTGGAAAGAGGCAGCGTCTTGGTTCCCTTGTTGTTCCGGCTGGTCTTGTACTTCGCTTCAGTTAGGGTTTGATCCATGTAAGGGGTCCAGCTGTCCTTTGCATGCTTTGCAATAGATGGCAAAAACACGATCTCCCAAAAGGGGTCCAGGACTCCCTGAGGCATCATGTTCATCCTTCTGCCATTGTGGGGACTTCGATGGAGCATACGAGGGAACATGATATAGACAGCAAGGTTGTGCCCTGATGATGATCCAAGCTTTCCAATGATAGTATGGGGAATGGCAGTCATAGGCACCTTCTTGGACAGCCATTCGGTGCGTGAACCCAAGGCACACTGATCCATCTCTGACTGGGGAATCAGGACATCAATGTAGACATGGTTGTGCTTTGCAATGCCAGGCTTGCTGTCATAAATTGGGGTCATGTAAACCCCAATGCTGGTTTTGCAGACAAGCGTCCTGGTTGTCCATATGATGCTATCAATGTCCACTGAGATGTTGATGTCTTTGCAATTGAATTCTTGGCCATCTCGCTCAAGGTCAACGCAAATGTACTTGTCGCCTTCTTCAGGGATGGGTAGGCGACCACGGACAAACATATTGTGGCCATTGGGACAGGGCTGATGCAATCCAAATCTTGGAGATTCGCCAGCATAGTCTAGCATTTGTTGGGCGCTCATGATTGCCACATCCACCACATCCACCATCTGGATTTCAATTGGTCAATGATGTTTATCATTGGAAATAGCCATGGAACCATTACCGTGTGGTCTTCAGCATCATGCCGGTTTGTGCGATGGAGGCTGTAGTTCCCAGTGGCTCTGTCAGAGACTTGGCACCTAGGATCATACCCCTCTCTCTTTCCTATTGTCATCACATGCTCCATAATGGTAATCGGTGATGTGAGATAGAACATTTGGAATGAATTTGTGAGGAGGCGATATCCATGATCTCTCCACATCGCCCAAGCAGACTGTGTTGGAGAACATGAAGAGTAAACCTCTGGCTTCTGCAGCATCTCGAGAGTTGGGCCGTTGTCATATTGATCATATTTATGATCATGGTCTAGGAATCGACGTCCCTGATATACAGGCAGGCCGATAGGTGCTGTGAGCCTAGGGAACCGATTGGCAGAACCTAATTTCCAATCTTTAACCTGCTTTCTAGATTCCTTCATTGCACTGGAATATTGTTCGTTTTCCTGAGCGGCCTCATTGTCATCTTCATCATATTCCCCTGTATCATCGGCGGCAGCAGGTCCAAGAGCACGTGGACAACGGGCAGAGCGATTGCGTGCTCCACGAAGGATCTTGTGATCTTTGAGTGTGGCTGGCAAAGCCATGGATCGTTCCTTATGGATGTACCCCATGCTGGGATCTACGAAAGCATCCATGTCTGGCCAATGGGGTTCCCACCGTTCCCGCATCTCCCCCGAACCTTCCGGAGTGTTCCCAGCTCTCTGGGGGATGGTCAAAGTATTTGTTAATGTTGCATAGCAATCCCTGCATGAGTTGATGGCCATTGTCAGAGACCGCAACAGGTTATTGTCCCGATGATGATTCCCGCCTGCTGCAAAATCATACAGCTGCTCTTCGTCGATGTCCATGTCTGTCCAGTAGAGTGGTGGATTCGTCCTGTATTGCAAATAGTCCCTGTATCCGGCCTGGCACCGCTCCCGGACAATTCCCAGCATTTGCAGCCGCAGGAGGTGGCCACAGGGGAGCTGTGCATTGCATGCAGTCATGGAGTTCCATGTTTGCTCAAGCCCCTCTTGGAAGCACCTCTGCAATACAGCACAAGCAGTGGGACCACAATCATATCCATTCTGAGTCCAGTCGTGGGTCAGCACTACCACATCCTTGGCATCTCCAGCATCCCACATATGCAGTCGAGCGACCTTCCACCAATATCCAGGCCCATTCCATGTGTTCCAATCAGGGTCATAGCCTTCATCGGAAACCTTTCGACCTACAACATAGGCCACATGAGATGCATAATCAAAGATGGCGCCAAAGAAATGATTGTTGTGATGAACCAGGAATGCAACTGGAAGTGGTGGATCGTCTGCACGTAGAGGGATATAGTGGTCATGCATGAACAGAGCTCTTTCCTCAGCAGAGGGATCTATGACATGACCTGCATTGTCATAGAATGGCTTGGCAAATTGGTTCAGAACGAATCGTGCATGTGCCACGCCTTTTGATCCATGCCAGAGGGTGGCCAGATAGTAGTCAGCGACCATGATATCGATCCAGCATCTGTTGTCCAGGGTATTGAGGTCCTGATATGCAGTATGCCAGAAGGCAGGCCTTGAGAGCACTTGAGCTTATGGACAAAGCGGTTCCAAGTTAGGCACAATGATTATATGAGGGGCATGTGTTATACTAACCGCCTATCTCCTCGTCAGGGTCCTGGAGTGGCCTGGGAGGGGGGGACGGAGTGGTAGGTATGTAAAACGGCTGGTTCGGAGGGGCACTATCTATATATTCAGATGACGAGTCCTCAGGCTTTGAAGATGGCCTAGGCGATAATGAAGACGCTGGTGTAGCGGTGGAAATGGCATTGGGGCCTAGTTGCTCCCTGAGGATACCATCTGAGTCCAATGTATTAAGGGCGAATGTGACCTGTTTTGCTTTTGTAATTGGAACATTGGGAGCATTTCCAGTATGGGTGGGTTTATATTTAACAGGTCTTCCTCTTGGCCTCTTTGGAATTGCATCTGTCATTGTGTGTGGAGGCACTGAGCACTCATCAGCTGACACTAGACATTCCATGCGAACAAAATAATTTACAATCATGCGTGACGGTCCTTTCCACCCTGCGTTTCTGTTTTCGAGGCCTTCCTCTGCTTCTTCTTTGTGGTGGCGGTGGGCCCGGATCTATGCCTTAGTTCAGACAGCGTCAATAATAATAATAATAATATAATGAAGAACGGTGTTCTTCTAGAATAGAAATACCTTCATCCCCATCTGTTGGGGCGTGGAACATGCCAATGGGCGTCTGAAGCTGCTGCGTACCCTTTCCAATACCTGTGGTGGTAGGTAATGTAAATACTAATGCCAGGATCTGGAAATCCCCATTACCTTTATGATTCCCTAGGGGCAGTGGTGATTCCACATCCGAGACATTACAGCTTTCATTCCTTGTGGAGTAGTAATTGACTATTTCATCAAAGGAATGGAGGCCCGAAAGCTCTGCTGTGGATGGAATACAGTCTTCTGGAACTGTGCACTTCAATTGTCGACCGCGCCTTCGTTTCGCAGGCCTTCCTCTTCCCCTCTTCAATACCTTATTGACCTTTTCTGGATGCACTATGGAACCCATAAGTCTTTGCATGTGTGGCACTGGAAATTAATTAATTAATTAATTTACTTTTCGGAACCATTTGTGCATGCTTTGAAGGTCTCCCCCGTCTCCTTTGGGGTGCCGGTAAAGGCCCTAGATGCCATCACAGTGAGTTCCGAGTGAATAGCAGTGTGTCGGAATTCCAAACCCACTATCAACCTCGTTGGATGTGTGAGGGGATGGCCATGCCTGTGGGCATTGTGCGGACCATCCCTGTGGTGTCCCAGGTGCTAACGTGGACATTAATGATATATCCAATACACATGCTAGCAGGATTCCTACATTTGTGTTGGGCCAGTGGGGGTATCTGTTCCGAGCCTCCAGCCTTGCTTTCATCATCCGATGCACAATAGTAGTAATGGACCATTGCATTGAATGCGCATGACGTAGTAGTAATGGAAGACGTGGAGAGAGGTGTGTGATCTTCCGTGAAATCCCTATCAGTCTGATTATATGGGTATTCAGTCTGAATGTTGAAGGGATCTGGATGAGCGGATGGGGGAGGGGGAGATGGGGAGGAAGTAGGAACATGCTCCATGTCACAAAGATAATCTACCATTCTGTTAAAGGAGGCCGAAATAGTGGCAGAGTGTTGTGCTGTCGGTGAGAATGGATTTCCAGATTGTGTTCTAGATTCTAGCTTGGGACATTGATTTGATGTGTACTCCATAGAATGAGGGTGAATTTGGGATTATGTTGAAATGGGCGTTCTGTAGGATCTGGAAGACAGAGCGGTGGAGATGGTATCTGGTGGTTTGATATTGTTTGACATTTATACATGCATATGCCTCCGGCACACTGCCCCATCAGGCTACGTTTGTGATCCTGGTCTAACGGCATGATCCACATGCATTCAGGTATAAATAGCCGTGGGTCTAGATAATGATAATGATGCGATGGTGTGAACCCGGATCTCGTATACCATATATATGTATATCGTGGGTGCTATCAAAGGCATGGTATATAAATATATAATCAGATCGATTCATTCATTCATTCATTCATTCATTCATTGTGTAACCCCCTTTCTACCAAGAGTCCAAGATTCCAGGATCATCAAAGGTCAACATGCCCCCAACATTGGCGGAATTCAAGAACATGCCTAGTTCAAGGGCTCTCAGCAGTGAGCACAATATCCAAAAATGTCGTAGCTCAAAGATTGGTTTAGAAGGCCTGAATACAGTAAACAACAAATACACAGATTGTGTGTATTCATCCCCGCATTAATGTTATTTGAAACCTACTGGCATATTGCATGCAACAGGTGCACACACATTTGAATGTGGACACAAGTCAGTGGGTCCATCTCATCATCTGAATGGACTGATTGAATACGCCTGCAAATTTCCCATTGATCGGCATCCGAATCCGCCTCTCAGCGTTTCAGTCATCTCTACAACACAGGAAATTTGGCAGGCTCAGATTCAGGATATCAGAGTGGAAATGGTGGGGGACACATGTCGGACATTGCTATGTGCTGACATAGTGCATGTAGGATGGTTCAAAGGCTAGAACCATTTGGGTCATGGTCCAATGGTACTATCGACACCAGGACGTGCAAGGGCAGAGGTATGCATGCATGTCGGTCTAGCTTTATAGATCTTCATCATCATCGTCCAAGGTTTCATTCATGTATTGGGGTGCAAGAGCTCATATTATCAGAGGAAACCGACATTGTTGAGGCTGCATGCATTGAATGTAGGGATCAGGTGGTATAAATCTATGATTGTGACCTGATGTCCAAACAGCACCGGAAGATATAATTCGCTTTGATGATGGTGCCCCATTCAGTCCACATATATCCCCTGAGGACCACTACATTCGATGGTCCATGACACGCAAACGGGCCCAGGTGGCCAAGAGGGGTTGGAAGAAAAAGGAGAAGATTATTTATGAGCTGGTGGTAAGCCATATAATATTATTGCCCTGCAACAGGAGAATGTTGAATCCAATGTGTTAACCTAGCCTCCGGTTCATCTTTGCCTGGTCTGCAATAGAGCCTATAACCCTGACAGGGATGCTCAGCGCTACTGTCAGGGATGCAGGTCATGGTATCATGTTGAATGCCTGGAGGTGCTATGTCCAGGATCATTGTGTATACCTGCAGTGGTGGAGACCTCTACACAATTGCATGGGGTGGCCCAGGAACGCTGTGAAGACTTTGTGGCAATTCTACGAACTCCCATTCAACGTGGGGGTGGCCATGGAGTTGTGGGAAATGGTAATGGCATCCTGCTGGCCTGGAAGATATATAAAAGGATGGGACGGGGGGCATCTAAGCTCACAGCCGATACATGGAAGTGTCTGGATGGTATGCATGATTCCACAGCATCGGAGACGGTATGGAGCTATTATGGATGTCCTACCTGTGACAGGCTGGGACGGCCGAATTTCATGTAACATTTTCCATACATTGTGTAACACTCCAACGGGTGTGCAATGCACCACTGTAGCTTCCTATTACATGCATCGCCATTCATATCATACACCTGGGCGACCCAGGGAGCCCAATATCACAAATCCATTTTTCGTCGACTCATCCACATTAATGGACCTTTTGCGAAGGGCCATGAAGTACGTGCCAAAGGTCTTCATGTTCTTGCGAAAGGCCTTCTGCAAAGGTCGTGATGAACGTGTTGTCAAGGCATCGTATAATCCATGCTTACATTCCCTTCCAGTTCCGATCGCCAACTTCCAGCCTTGGTAGGAAATGTTGATTGTAGCTCCTGGATCGCATGCATACCTTGCACCATCTGATTATCAATGGTTAGCCGGCTTCAGTAGCACATGGGAATGGTTTCTGATTACTACTCGCTTCGGGGTGTAAACGAGTGGTATCACTCTGGCAAATCGATGCCATATCTTGCATCCAGCTAAGGAGGGAATCGCAATGTCCATCAAATGCATTCGGGAGTATTTCCAAGGCCCTGAGCGAGGAGGAAGGGCCGCATTCCATGGCCTGCCCGGTGCTATTTCTGGTAGATATTTCACGGTGGGGACCGGGCTGTATTTGGGCCTGTTGAAAGAGTGGTGGGGGCATTCCTTCAGGCCCTGCAGCCTTCTTCGGACTGATGGTAAGGGTAACCTGGTCAAACATATGTGCAGAGTGCGGATTGGTACATGGCTGTGTCTCCACGAGAAGGTCCAGTTCACCCGAATGCGAGCGTTGCATGGATTTGTTGGAATACGTTGCCCTTCCTTTTAGCTTGCTGCCCTTACGGTTGCTACGGACTATTTCCTGTGGGAATTCACTAGCAACCGGTGCGACCGTCCCGCTTCGTAGTCGCATTGCCAGCCTTTCTTCAACGGCCCGTTGGGGGTTGGGCCCACGTGGACGCCCTCTTGAGCGCTTCACACTGTCTGTACTAGTGCTAGATATCACACTGCGCTTGGTGTTAGGTATATGGTTTGAATGCCATTCGGCAGATAGGATCTCACCCTTCTTCAGTTGTGACATTCGTTCCTGGTAGTTCCATCGCGCCTCCCCCCCTCACGGCTGTATTGAATATCGGGCGTTAATGGGTATGACCCTAACATGGCATCTGTTGAGGCGGGCTAACCTGTGTGGTCCTTGATATCATGTATTGCACTGCAGGAATCCCCATTGTCTCTGTCGTTGGTGGTGGGGGCATGCAGGTCGGATTCCGATGGCCTAGAATGGTGGTGCATGGACTGACCAGCGTCATTGGAGATACTATCCAGTAATTCCAGTGACTCCTGTGGTATACTTGGGGGTGAATCTGGGCGTGGTCCAGATGGGGTGAACGACTCTGGATCGGACTGCGATGCTGTGTATATACCGCACGAGCCCCCCGGAGCGGTATACCCATCCTCATTGTGCCCATCACTGTGATCCCACTCCAGACCATGGTCGCCTTCCCACTGGGCATCCACTATTGTACCAGTGTGTATATAGCATCATGGCGACGTCAAAGCAGGGTGTAGCCTACCTTCCCCCGAACCTGATATCACATGT